>JAHUYU010002423.1:0-28760 GCA_030439765.1 Tripidium arundinaceum
TACAGGTGCAGTTCCTATTAAGTGGTTGTTTTCATGATGGAGATGATGTTTTTTGTGAATGTGGTTAATACAAAAGTTGTAGATAACTTGCTTATCTTGTTTATCCTAAAATTTCATGATTTTAGAAAATAGGACTAAGAGTTATAGATTTTACAAACTCCCTATCAGGTTTTACATGCTTTCTGTGCAGGTCTGAAATATTGGGTTGTTTGACTTAGATAACTATGGAATCATTTCTTGTTAATAACTAAAAAGTTGTAGTACTTTTCGTGGGCTTTCCAAAATGTTAAAGAACACACCTTTTGGTGTTCTAGAACTTTAGATATAGATGTTTAAAGTTTAATGTCAGAATCTGTCCAAGTCTGGACAGAAATGTTCCTTTATGTTGTTTGGCCTAGTTAAATGTTGAATCATCTTGAGATAATAATAAGAGAGTTATAGATAATTTAATAAAATTTCTAGAAAGTCAAGCATAATGTTTGTTAGATGGATAGAACTCTAGATATGCACCTTTGAAGTTCATATCAGTTTTCTGTTCTTGTTTGTACAGTTCTACTTTCTAGTGGTCTTCAACCTTGTTATCTAATGAATCAGCTCTGCGTGTAAATAAGAAAGTTGTAGAAAATTTCTTTATCTTTCTAGAAAGTCTAAGATCACCTTTGTTGGATGCCTACATCTCCAGTTATGGTTAAAGCGAGTACCTGCTTTGCTGCTATCCAGAATCTGTGTGGTACCTTAAGTTAATTGTTTCACCTTGCTTTGCTTTATGTGTTGCTAAATATGGCTCATGCCTTTGATGATGTTAAGTTAATATATCTAAGACCACTTGTAGCCTTGTGCCATGATGTGCAACTAAAGCTAATGGTGCCCACCAATTAATTAATAAATAGTCATGTATGTTTGATGCTAAGTTGGACTAGCTTGAGGTTGATGAATGCTTGTAATAGCTGAACTTAAGTTAACTTATGTGCCATGCTGATGTGCTTTAATATCTCTATGCTAAGTTGGATGATGTTAGTTAAGCAACTCGAAGTGCTTATGTAGGTTTGGTGTAACCTTGTGCTTGTTTTGAATGCCCTTATGTGATGCATCTCATGTTGCCATTCATCGCATTCATGCACTTGCATTGTTGCATCTCATCTACGTATGCTAGTGCCCGAAAAACGAGGAGCTGAAGGACGGGATGTTGGAGCCGAACCTGAAGACAGTGTTTGGTGGACCTATCCTGAAGATGGAAGGACTAAGCAAGTGCTAGGACAAGAGATACTCACCAAGCAAGTGTCATCTAACAAACACTAACCTAGTGTTGGACCCCAGGTAAGCCCCGGAGCATTCTTAAACCTCCTACCTCTCTTTTAAAAATGCACTTGAGTATATCTTTTTGTATGATGCATTAAGTGGATAGGAGTTGGATGAAATCGTTGCTGCATGAATACTTTGTCCACTATATATATACACACACACACACCCCTGTACCTTACTAGTATGAGTAGGTTGTTATATGCTTAGCCATGCTTAGACCAGTAGAAGTTAGGTGATTATTGTCACCTGCAAGATAGGTGGCTACTTATACTACTCTGAACGGTTGGCTATATTTTGCTATCGTGGATCATATGATGATGAATAAATCGAGACCGGACAGGATGTGGTGATTGAGAGGCAGCATGACATGGAGGTCCTGTTTGCATGTTTGATCCCGTCTGTGTTGGTTAAGGACCATCCCGTTGTTGGACCTTGGTCGAGATTGAACACAACCTTTCACTTAGCTGATCGGATAAGTCGTTCCGACCGCGAAGCTAAGTAGCTCTATTTGGGCTGGGAAGTTGAGATGCAAGCGTGCATGCTGGAGGGGAGCATGCATGTGCGGGGAACGTGGAAGGACCTTGGGCAGACCGTTGTCTGAACATGCCGGCTCCCGTTTGTTTCCCTCAGTGTGCGGCACAGCTCAAACCCACGGTATCCTGAATAGTACCAAAGGTGACCTAAGGCTGCCTTCGCGCTGCATGCCTGGGTTTGTGTTATGGATTTCTGCCAACTAGTTGCAACCGATTCGAATCGCCGTCTCTTCCGGATAGTGAGAAACTTGGTCACTGTCCAGCATTCGTAGTAATAATTGATGGAACATGATGGCTATGTTGATTAAGATGATAAATTGGATATGGTTACCATTGTGATGCTTATTAATCAAGTGATTGCTATAGAACAGGTGCAAACTTAGTTCTAAATAGCTCTACTCAAATCGATGCTAAAATAGTGATAAAAATATTGAAAGTAAGGACTTGTGATAGTAATGCTCTTTTGTAAAGTTATTCTATCCAACCAGCTCCACCAAATAAGCCTTGCATATCCTTGAGAGTCTTTTTATTTCTCTCATGTCAGGTAAGTCTAGCTGAATACATTCGAGTACTCATGGTTTATCCCACCTTGTTGTAGGTGAAGTTCTCGGCCTGTTGAAGGTGGTGGCTAAGTGCCGGCGGGCTCGGCGACTCTGTATTTAATTCTCATCCATATGCTATTGTTGGAGGATGTCACTTAAGCTAGCAATGTATTTCAACTTATGTTATTGTATCATTTCAAAGCTATGTTGCTTTCTATAATCAGATTTGAACTCAGTATTGTATTATTTATTTGCGAACTAAATTGTAATGTTATTTTCGCTGCAAACTCCGGTATGTGATGTGTATTTGCTTAATCGTGCGATCTTGGTTGTGATGTGGATTTACCGAGGTCATTTGTGACACTCGGCGGACTACCGGGTTTATATAAGTGAAAGTGTGTGCGTGTCAATGTGTTAAGCGGGGACAGCCGTACTTGACCTTGTGTAAATTGGGCGGTTCTATCACAAGATCCTTACTCACCCAGCTTCCACAGCCTCGCGCGGAGATGCCGAGGGCCCCCAAACGCCCTCTCTTCCATCGGCTCCCCCGCTGCCTCCTCCCTCGGACGTTTCTCCGCCGCCATAAGATCAAGGTTGAAGGACTAAGCACTGGGGAGAAGATGGCAAGAAATGAAGGTGAGTTTTGCGAAGATGAAAAGGAGATGGCAAGAAATGAAGGTGAGTTTTGCAAAGATGAAAAGCAATCTTACTAACTCCCCTCTTTTCCTCTGCCTTTATAGCAGGGGATGCAGCATGGTCGACGGATTTCCAGTAGCTTCACCACGTGAGAGCAGAGTTAAGGCGAGGCCACGTCCTACGATTTCAGAGGAGGACGCTTTCCGGGAACTATGCATGGGGAAACGAGCCACCAAAACCAACGCTCCAACTTCACCGAGAAGGAACCCACCCGTGTAACCGTGGTGGCCGTGGGCCCAGTCACCCCAAAATTGACGAACCGTCATGCCAAGCTGGTGCTCCAGAGTGACCCGATACTTGGGCCGAGTACTCGGCCTGGCTTGCACCCTTCGGCTGGTATAAGCGGTAATTTATTACCGACCCAGCCATAAATAGAGTCAGGGGGATATTCGGGAGGGCCACTAGTATGGCTAAAAAAAACCTCTAACACCAAGTGTCACATATATCTCCCGAATAACCGAACAAGCTCAAAGTACATAATTTCGGAGGAGGCATGCCCCTTGGGGAAACCAAAAACTTGGTTGATTAAGTTCCGACCAAAGTACGAGCTCCCGAATTATGGAAAAAGAGTTTTATGACGTGCCCATGATGGTCAGGCTTTGTCTTGCCATGATTGTTGGCGATCGTTAACTCATATTTTCAACCACCAACCTTTACATAAAATCAATCCAAACAAGCACCAAACTTAGTAAATAGGGTTTATACTAACGAATTCCATGAGTTTTGGTGAGTTGTTCATTTGCATGGGGAAACGAGCCACCAAAACCAACGCTCCAACTTCACCGAGAAGGAACCCACCCGTGTAACCGTGGTGGCCGTGGGCCCAGTCACCCCAAAATTGACGAACCGTCATGCCAAGCTGGTGCTCCAGAGTGACCCGATACTTGGGCCGAGTACTCGGCCTGGCTTGCACCCTTCGGCTGGTATAAGCGGTAATTTATTACCGACCCAGCCATAAATAGAGTCAGGGGGATATTCGGGAGGGCCACTAGTATGGCTAAAAAAAACCTCTAACACCAAGTTACATAATTAGTTTTAGTGCTAAGTGTGAAGCAGGTCGGGAGGCTACCGAGTACTGGTCTGCCAGCAACCTCATGTGACAATTTAGACTCCTACACCCTAAACGAACGTGGGGGGTTACAAGGGACGGACAGGGCTGTCACCACCTGCCGCCTACCCCTCAACTATGGAGAAGGATAATGCATTCACCTATCTCTCAATACCCGAGCACCACGCTCGTGTACACAGAAACTACCCAAATCCCCTCGGGACTCCGACCCTACGGATCGACAAGTAAAAGACTTGGGCACACCCGAAGGCATGATGAACCGCCACCTCATCTTAGCTCTAATTCTAATCATATAAGTTATATGTATGTTTAAGCATAAAGTCATGTATGCCAATCTCATAACATAGAAACTACACACTAGTTCATATGCTAAAATCATAACATAAAGACTATACTCTAGTTCATAAGTATGACTATAATAATAAGATAAGAACAAGACTTTGGAAGAACTCATATTGTATTCATACCAAGATCCTCTTCCAAGGAGTCAAGCCCTCTAAGGTAGCTTTGCCTTGCTCTAAATGACTACTAAAAAATAAATGTACAAAGGTGGGAATGAGGAGTTGTTCCAAATGGTGTGTTATTAGTGAGGGGGGCTCCCTCCTTCTTTTATAGCAAGTTGAGGGTGGTTCCGAGGGGAATATTCGGGGGGAATCACCCCGCACCGCCCTCCAGGACATTGAATGTACCGCCTCGGTGAAGGTGGGCCTGAGGGGCACCACTGGTGGTGGGTGCGGCCGCACCTGGCTGGACCACCTCACCACGGCCTTCACCTAGTGGGTTGCATGATGGGCCTAGAGTGTGCTTTGGTGGGTTTGACGCCCAAATTCGTCAAGTGAGCGGGCCTTCTTCTTATTTGTTTGTGTAGATTCTGTGTTTACGCTTTCCTGGTTGTGCACTTTGACTCTTTTTCCATGTATTCCATGTATGTGTCCTGCAAATGAACAACTCACCAAAACTCATGGAATTCGTTAGTATAAACCCTATTTACTAAGTTTGGTGCTTGTTTGGATTGATTTTATGTAAAGGTTGGTGGTTGAAAATATGAGTTAACGATCGCCAACAATCATGGCAAGACAAAGCCTGACCATCATGGGCACGTCATAAAACTCTTTTTCCATAATTCGGGAGCTCGTACTTTGGTCGGAACTTAATCAACCAAGTTTTTGGTTTCCCCAAGGGGCATGCCTCCTCCGAAATTATGTACTTTGAGCTTGTTCGGTTATTCGGGAGATATATGTGACACTTGGTGTTAGAGGTTTTTTTTAGCCATACTAGTGGCCCTCCCGAATATCCCCCTGACTCTATTTATGGCTGGGTCGGTAATAAATTACCGCTTATACCA
Source organism: Tripidium arundinaceum (assembly GCA_030439765.1). Lineage (NCBI taxonomy): Eukaryota > Viridiplantae > Streptophyta > Magnoliopsida > Poales > Poaceae > Tripidium > Tripidium arundinaceum. Next base: position 5,488 of record JAHUYU010002423.1, read on the forward strand.
GCCGAAGGGTGCAAGCCAGGCCGAGTACTCGGCCCAAGTATCGGGTCACTCTGGAGCACCAGCTTGGCATGACGGTTCGTCAATTTTGGGGTGACTGGGCCCACGGCCACCACGGTTACACGGGTGGGTTCCTTCTCGGTGAAGTTGGAGCGTTGGTTTTGGTGGCTCGTTTCCCCATGCATAGTTCCCGGAAAGCGTCCTCCTCTGAAATCGTAGGACGTGGCCTCGCCTTAACTCTGCTCTCACGTGGTGAAGCTACTGGAAATCCGTCGACCATGCTGCATCCCCTGCTATAAAGGCAGAGGAAAAGAGGGGAGTTAGTAAGATTGCTTTTCATCTTTGCAAAACTCACCTTCATTTCTTGCCATCTCCTTTTCATCTTCGCAAAACTCACCTTCATTTCTTGCCATCTTCTCCCCAGTGCTTAGTCCTTCAACCTTGATCTTATGGCGGCGGAGAAACGTCCGAGGGAGGAGGCAGCGGGGGAGCCGATGGAAGAGAGGGCGTTTGGGGGCCCTCGGCATCTCCGCGCGAGGCTGTGGAAGCTGGGTGAGTAAGGATCTTGTGATAGAACCGCCCAATTTACACAAGGTCAAGTACGGCTGTCCCCGCTTAACACATTGACACGCACACACTTTCACTTATATAAACCCGGTAGTCCGCCGAGTGTCACAAATGACCTCGGTAAATCCACATCACAACCAAGATCGCACGATTAAGCAAATACACATCACATACCGGAGTTTGCAGCGAAAATAACATTACAATTTAGTTCGCAAATAAATAATACAATACTGAGTTCAAATCTGATTATAGAAAGCAACATAGCTTTGAAATGATACAATAACATAAGTTGAAATACATTGCTAGCTTAAGTGACATCCTCCAACAATAGCATATGGATGAGAATTAAATACAGAGTCGCCGAGCCCGCCGGCACTTAGCCACCACCTTCAACAGGCCGAGAACTTCACCTACAACAAGGTGGGATAAACCATGAGTACTCGAATGTATTCAGCTAGACTTACCTGACATGAGAGAAATAAAAAGACTCTCAAGGATATGCAAGGCTTATTTGGTGGAGCTGGTTGGATAGAATAACTTTACAAAAGAGCATTACTATCACAAGTCCTTACTTTCAATATTTTTATCACTATTTTAGCATCGATTTGAGTAGAGCTATTTAGAACTAAGTTTGCACCTGTTCTATAGCAATCACTTGATTAATAAGCATCACAATGGTAACCATATCCAATTTATCATCTTAATCAACATAGCCATCATGTTCCATCAATTATTACTACGAATGCTGGACAGTGACCAAGTTTCTCACTATCCGGAAGAGACGGCGATTCGAATCGGTTGCAACTAGTTGGCAGAAATCCATAACACAAACCCAGGCATGCAGCGCGAAGGCAGCCTTAGGTCACCTTTGGTACTATTCAGGATACCGTGGGTTTGAGCTGTGCCGCACACTGAGGGAAACAAACGGGAGCCGGCATGTTCAGACAACGGTCTGCCCAAGGTCCTTCCACGTTCCCCGCACATGCATGCTCCCCTCCAGCATGCACGCTTGCATCTCAACTTCCCAGCCCAAATAGAGCTACTTAGCTTCGCGGTCGGAACGACTTATCCGATCAGCTAAGTGAAAGGTTGTGTTCAATCTCGACCAAGGTCCAACAACGGGATGGTCCTTAACCAACACAGACGGGATCAAACATGCAAACAGGACCTCCATGTCATGCTGCCTCTCAATCACCACATCCTGTCCGGTCTCGATTTATTCATCATCATATGATCCACGATAGCAAAATATAGCCAACCGTTCAGAGTAGTATAAGTAGCCACCTATCTTGCAGGTGACAATAATCACCTAACTTCTACTGGTCTAAGCATGGCTAAGCATATAACAACCTACTCATACTAGTAAGGTACAGGGGTGTGTGTGTGTGTATATATATAGTGGACAAAGTATTCATGCAGCAACGATTTCATCCAACTCCTATCCACTTAATGCATCATACAAAAAGATATACTCAAGTGCATTTTTAAAAGAGAGGTAGGAGGTTTAAGAATGCTCCGGGGCTTACCTGGGGTCCAACACTAGGTTAGTGTTTGTTAGATGACACTTGCTTGGTGAGTATCTCTTGTCCTAGCACTTGCTTAGTCCTTCCATCTTCAGGATAGGTCCACCAAACACTGTCTTCAGGTTCGGCTCCAACATCCCGTCCTTCAGCTCCTCGTTTTTCGGGCACTAGCATACGTAGATGAGATGCAACAATGCAAGTGCATGAATGCGATGAATGGCAACATGAGATGCATCACATAAGGGCATTCAAAACAAGCACAAGGTTACACCAAACCTACATAAGCACTTCGAGTTGCTTAACTAACATCATCCAACTTAGCATAGAGATATTAAAGCACATCAGCATGGCACATAAGTTAACTTAAGTTCAGCTATTACAAGCATTCATCAACCTCAAGCTAGTCCAACTTAGCATCAAACATACATGACTATTTATTAATTAATTGGTGGGCACCATTAGCTTTAGTTGCACATCATGGCACAAGGCTACAAGTGGTCTTAGATATATTAACTTAACATCATCAAAGGCATGAGCCATATTTAGCAACACATAAAGCAAAGCAAGGTGAAACAATTAACTTAAGGTACCACACAGATTCTGGATAGCAGCAAAGCAGGTACTCGCTTTAACCATAACTGGAGATGTAGGCATCCAACAAAGGTGATCTTAGACTTTCTAGAAAGATAAAGAAATTTTCTACAACTTTCTTATTTACACGCAGAGCTGATTCATTAGATAACAAGGTTGAAGACCACTAGAAAGTAGAACTGTACAAACAAGAACAGAAAACTGATATGAACTTCAAAGGTGCATATCTAGAGTTCTATCCATCTAACAAACATTATGCTTGACTTTCTAGAAATTTTATTAAATTATCTATAACTCTCTTATTATTATCTCAAGATGATTCAACATTTAACTAGGCCAAACAACATAAAGGAACATTTCTGTCCAGACTTGGACAGATTCTGACATTAAACTTTAAACATCTATATCTAAAGTTCTAGAACACCAAAAGGTGTGTTCTTTAACATTTTGGAAAGCCCACGAAAAGTACTACAACTTTTTAGTTATTAACAAGAAATGATTCCATAGTTATCTAAGTCAAACAACCCAATATTTCAGACCTGCACAGAAAGCATGTAAAACCTGATAGGGAGTTTGTAAAATCTATAACTCTTAGTCCTATTTTCTAAAATCATGAAATTTTAGGATAAACAAGATAAGCAAGTTATCTACAACTTTTGTATTAACCACATTCACAAAAAACATCATCTCCATCATGAAAACAACCACTTAATAGGAACTGCACCTGTAGCCATATTCAGCACATAAGCAAAATGGCTCACCACTTGCTTTGCGAGTGAGTGAACGCACACATAAGTCATTCAAAAGCTAAACAAACACTAACACACCCAACAATAACTTAATTTGGTCACAAGCCAAAAGAGCAAACATGAATCACACACGCATAGCAAGAGCTAAAGCACTCATTAATAAGTTGCATGAGCAACACCTTCACCACTTGACTAAACTAGAGAACACATAAGCTCAAGCATATAGCCTCAACTATATCTATCATAGCTAAGCAACATTTTACTGAGTTAGCAAGCATTAGAAGCATCGCAAGAAGCATACACACACTTGTTTACTAGCAAGCTTCCATTCATCTTTTATATTAACAACACATATATATTAATTATAGGTGATGCTGCAAACATCTAGTTTTGGAGCTAATATTTTTACAGGTGAAAGATACTAATAAAGTATAACTACTGCTAAAAGATCACATGCTCAGATTTTATAAATTAATTATTACCATGAAACCAAGTTTTAGTTGCAAATAAGCATGTAAGAGCAAGGTAAATCTAAAAATCTACATTTTCTGTAAAAGCATGGTCATATTAGGGTTCCATTGGTTACAACAACATCATACAAAGGTAGTGAAACCACATTTTTCATTTTTACATTTTTATTTTATTTATAAACCATTTAAAACCATTTAACAAGCACCAAACAAAGTAAATCAAGACCTCAGTTATACATGCACCAATAAATCTAAAATTTTTACCACAGCACATGCATCACATGAGTAGCCTACCATAAAATTTTTATGGTAATTGGAAGACTATAACAGCAGATATAAATTTATTCCTAAAAGACTTAAAAAACATAGATCTAAATTTACAGCAAAAATTTTGAACTAAAACATGCCATTTTATAGCTCCTCTGCATAGATCTATTCACAAGGATTCCAAAACATCTTCATTTGCTATTTTACGATTTTTATACGATTCACTACGATTTTCCAAAGTTTCAGCCGATTTAAGTATAAAAGAAAAAGGAAAAACACAACAGGACAAACACTTTGCACTAAAGACCCTGCACTTTTGTGGAATCAACTCGAGCTCTAATGGTACTGTTTAGCATTGTAGCAATGAGTCATAAGTTTCACATCTGGCCCCACTAAAAAGCTTCTATTTCAATTTCCTTCCCTTCTCTTCTTCCTTCAGTTGAAGGAGGCACTACAAGAAATCTGGGCTCGCACTTCTATGACAGTTAAATTATGACAATAACAGCCTACTTCCTGTCAGTGCCTGCCTGCAGTGATGATATGACTGTCGTCACAGAAGATGAGTCACTAACCAGCTTCTATGACCACCAGAGGACATTATCATTAATATAGTACCAATAATTCTCCTATCACTAACTTATGACAGGACTAAACTCGTCACAACATATTAAACAGAATATCGCCACGTGTATGGTCATATGGCACATGTGACGTAACAGATGATGTGGCAAATAACATGACAGTGACATGGCAACTAACATTCAGCCCATATATTTCATTATTATTTTCATTTATAATCAACCCAATTGGCCCAAATATTTTTTTGGTCGAGCTACAAATCGGCATGCCTTTTTTCATTGCGGCCCAACATTACAATCCACCTGTGGGCTGGCCTAATTAAAAATTAATCACAGATTATAAACCACATACCCAATTGCATAATTATATTATAATGACCATCCCATACAACAGAATATATAAATAATGATCACATTATATAATGACCAAACTAGTAACGAATCAATGGCAATAAATTATTAGCACCACTTCCTATAATGAACTGTAGTAACTTCTATCGTTTGTAGCATACTATGAACCACTATGAACCATCAGTCCAGCACACACATCAAGGCCTTTATTGCTTTCCGGGATAAAAGAAAAGCCCAAGCTCCATCGACTTCACTTTGTAAACCTATAATTGGGAGATGATCATTAGCTGCATATATAAATATTTGGATAAATATTTTCAGCAATAAATGAAACAAATGCTATGCTAATCTGAGCTAACAAATTTGCAGCAATAAACATCAACCTACATAAAGCATACGCCATTTGTAGTTTCATATCACATAAATTTCACCACCCAAATGGTCTACATATATATTTTTTTAAGTGTTTCATGTTGCAGACTGCTAATAAGCCTATTTACCAACTATGTGCTTCACATGCAGTTGTCAGATAGGAACTAGTACTGATATATTGTGAAGTCGATGGAGCTTGGGCTTTTCTTTTATCCCGGAAAGCAATAAAGGCCTTGATGTGTGTGCTGGACTGATGGTTCATAGTGGTTCATAGTATGCTACAAACGATAGAAGTTACTACAGTTCATTATAGGAAGTGGTGCTAATAATTTATTGCCATTGATTCGTTACTAGTTTGGTCATTATATAATGTGATCATTATTTATATATTCTGTTGTATGGGATGGTCATTATAATATAATTATGCAATTGGGTATGTGGTTTATAATCTGTGATTAATTTTTAATTAGGCCAGCCCACAGGTGGATTGTAATGTTGGGCCGCAATGAAAAAAGGCATGCCGATTTGTAGCTCGACCAAAAAAATATTTGGGCCAATTGGGTTGATTATAAATGAAAATAATAATGAAATATATGGGCTGAATGTTAGTTGCCATGTCACTGTCATGTTATTTGCCACATCATCTGTTACGTCACATGTGCCATATGACCATACACGTGGCGATATTCTGTTTAATATGTTGTGACGAGTTTAGTCCTGTCATAAGTTAGTGATAGGAGAATTATTGGTACTATATTAATGATAATGTCCTCTGGTGGTCATAGAAGCTGGTTAGTGACTCATCTTCTGTGACGACAGTCATATCATCACTGCAGGCAGGCACTGACAGGAAGTAGGCTGTTATTGTCATAATTTAACTGTCATAGAAGTGCGAGCCCAGATTTCTTGTAGTGCCTCCTTCAACTGAAGGAAGAAGAGAAGGGAAGGAAATTGAAATAGAAGCTTTTTAGTGGGGCCAGATGTGAAACTTATGACTCATTGCTACAATGCTAAACAGTACCATTAGAGCTCGAGTTGATTCCACAAAAGTGCAGGGTCTTTAGTGCAAAGTGTTTGTCCTGTTGTGTTTTTCCTTTTTCTTTTATACTTAAATCGGCTGAAACTTTGGAAAATCGTAGTGAATCGTATAAAAATCGTAAAATAGCAAATGAAGATGTTTTGGAATCCTTGTGAATAGATCTATGCAGAGGAGCTATAAAATGGCATGTTTTAGTTCAAAATTTTTGCTGTAAATTTAGATCTATGTTTTTTAAGTCTTTTAGGAATAAATTTATATCTGCTGTTATAGTCTTCCAATTACCATAAAAATTTTATGGTAGGCTACTCATGTGATGCATGTGCTGTGGTAAAAATTTTAGATTTATTGGTGCATGTATAACTGAGGTCTTGATTTACTTTGTTTGGTGCTTGTTAAATGGTTTTAAATGGTTTATAAATAAAATAAAAATGTAAAAATGAAAAATGTGGTTTCACTACCTTTGTATGATGTTGTTGTAACCAATGGAACCCTAATATGACCATGCTTTTACAGAAAATGTAGATTTTTAGATTTACCTTGCTCTTACATGCTTATTTGCAACTAAAACTTGGTTTCATGGTAATAATTAATTTATAAAATCTGAGCATGTGATCTTTTAGCAGTAGTTATACTTTATTAGTATCTTTCACCTGTAAAAATATTAGCTCCAAAACTAGATGTTTGCAGCATCACCTATAATTAATATATATGTGTTGTTAATATAAAAGATGAATGGAAGCTTGCTAGTAAACAAGTGTGTGTATGCTTCTTGCGATGCTTCTAATGCTTGCTAACTCAGTAAAATGTTGCTTAGCTATGATAGATATAGTTGAGGCTATATGCTTGAGCTTATGTGTTCTCTAGTTTAGTCAAGTGGTGAAGGTGTTGCTCATGCAACTTATTAATGAGTGCTTTAGCTCTTGCTATGCGTGTGTGATTCATGTTTGCTCTTTTGGCTTGTGACCAAATTAAGTTATTGTTGGGTGTGTTAGTGTTTGTTTAGCTTTTGAATGACTTATGTGTGCGTTCACTCACTCGCAAAGCAAGTGGTGAGCCATTTTGCTTATGTGCTGAATATGGCTACAGGTGCAGTTCCTATTAAGTGGTTGTTTTCATGATGGAGATGATGTTTTTTGTGAATGTGGTTAATACAAAAGTTGTAGATAACTTGCTTATCTTGTTTATCCTAAAATTTCATGATTTTAGAAAATAGGACTAAGAGTTATAGATTTTACAAACTCCCTATCAGGTTTTACATGCTTTCTGTGCAGGTCTGAAATATTGGGTTGTTTGACTTAGATAACTATGGAATCATTTCTTGTTAATAACTAAAAAGTTGTAGTACTTTTCGTGGGCTTTCCAAAATGTTAAAGAACACACCTTTTGGTGTTCTAGAACTTTAGATATAGATGTTTAAAGTTTAATGTCAGAATCTGTCCAAGTCTGGACAGAAATGTTCCTTTATGTTGTTTGGCCTAGTTAAATGTTGAATCATCTTGAGATAATAATAAGAGAGTTATAGATAATTTAATAAAATTTCTAGAAAGTCAAGCATAATGTTTGTTAGATGGATAGAACTCTAGATATGCACCTTTGAAGTTCATATCAGTTTTCTGTTCTTGTTTGTACAGTTCTACTTTCTAGTGGTCTTCAACCTTGTTATCTAATGAATCAGCTCTGCGTGTAAATAAGAAAGTTGTAGAAAATTTCTTTATCTTTCTAGAAAGTCTAAGATCACCTTTGTTGGATGCCTACATCTCCAGTTATGGTTAAAGCGAGTACCTGCTTTGCTGCTATCCAGAATCTGTGTGGTACCTTAAGTTAATTGTTTCACCTTGCTTTGCTTTATGTGTTGCTAAATATGGCTCATGCCTTTGATGATGTTAAGTTAATATATCTAAGACCACTTGTAGCCTTGTGCCATGATGTGCAACTAAAGCTAATGGTGCCCACCAATTAATTAATAAATAGTCATGTATGTTTGATGCTAAGTTGGACTAGCTTGAGGTTGATGAATGCTTGTAATAGCTGAACTTAAGTTAACTTATGTGCCATGCTGATGTGCTTTAATATCTCTATGCTAAGTTGGATGATGTTAGTTAAGCAACTCGAAGTGCTTATGTAGGTTTGGTGTAACCTTGTGCTTGTTTTGAATGCCCTTATGTGATGCATCTCATGTTGCCATTCATCGCATTCATGCACTTGCATTGTTGCATCTCATCTACGTATGCTAGTGCCCGAAAAACGAGGAGCTGAAGGACGGGATGTTGGAGCCGAACCTGAAGACAGTGTTTGGTGGACCTATCCTGAAGATGGAAGGACTAAGCAAGTGCTAGGACAAGAGATACTCACCAAGCAAGTGTCATCTAACAAACACTAACCTAGTGTTGGACCCCAGGTAAGCCCCGGAGCATTCTTAAACCTCCTACCTCTCTTTTAAAAATGCACTTGAGTATATCTTTTTGTATGATGCATTAAGTGGATAGGAGTTGGATGAAATCGTTGCTGCATGAATACTTTGTCCACTATATATATACACACACACACACCCCTGTACCTTACTAGTATGAGTAGGTTGTTATATGCTTAGCCATGCTTAGACCAGTAGAAGTTAGGTGATTATTGTCACCTGCAAGATAGGTGGCTACTTATACTACTCTGAACGGTTGGCTATATTTTGCTATCGTGGATCATATGATGATGAATAAATCGAGACCGGACAGGATGTGGTGATTGAGAGGCAGCATGACATGGAGGTCCTGTTTGCATGTTTGATCCCGTCTGTGTTGGTTAAGGACCATCCCGTTGTTGGACCTTGGTCGAGATTGAACACAACCTTTCACTTAGCTGATCGGATAAGTCGTTCCGACCGCGAAGCTAAGTAGCTCTATTTGGGCTGGGAAGTTGAGATGCAAGCGTGCATGCTGGAGGGGAGCATGCATGTGCGGGGAACGTGGAAGGACCTTGGGCAGACCGTTGTCTGAACATGCCGGCTCCCGTTTGTTTCCCTCAGTGTGCGGCACAGCTCAAACCCACGGTATCCTGAATAGTACCAAAGGTGACCTAAGGCTGCCTTCGCGCTGCATGCCTGGGTTTGTGTTATGGATTTCTGCCAACTAGTTGCAACCGATTCGAATCGCCGTCTCTTCCGGATAGTGAGAAACTTGGTCACTGTCCAGCATTCGTAGTAATAATTGATGGAACATGATGGCTATGTTGATTAAGATGATAAATTGGATATGGTTACCATTGTGATGCTTATTAATCAAGTGATTGCTATAGAACAGGTGCAAACTTAGTTCTAAATAGCTCTACTCAAATCGATGCTAAAATAGTGATAAAAATATTGAAAGTAAGGACTTGTGATAGTAATGCTCTTTTGTAAAGTTATTCTATCCAACCAGCTCCACCAAATAAGCCTTGCATATCCTTGAGAGTCTTTTTATTTCTCTCATGTCAGGTAAGTCTAGCTGAATACATTCGAGTACTCATGGTTTATCCCACCTTGTTGTAGGTGAAGTTCTCGGCCTGTTGAAGGTGGTGGCTAAGTGCCGGCGGGCTCGGCGACTCTGTATTTAATTCTCATCCATATGCTATTGTTGGAGGATGTCACTTAAGCTAGCAATGTATTTCAACTTATGTTATTGTATCATTTCAAAGCTATGTTGCTTTCTATAATCAGATTTGAACTCAGTATTGTATTATTTATTTGCGAACTAAATTGTAATGTTATTTTCGCTGCAAACTCCGGTATGTGATGTGTATTTGCTTAATCGTGCGATCTTGGTTGTGATGTGGATTTACCGAGGTCATTTGTGACACTCGGCGGACTACCGGGTTTATATAAGTGAAAGTGTGTGCGTGTCAATGTGTTAAGCGGGGACAGCCGTACTTGACCTTGTGTAAATTGGGCGGTTCTATCACAAGATCCTTACTCACCCAGCTTCCACAGCCTCGCGCGGAGATGCCGAGGGCCCCCAAACGCCCTCTCTTCCATCGGCTCCCCCGCTGCCTCCTCCCTCGGACGTTTCTCCGCCGCCATAAGATCAAGGTTGAAGGACTAAGCACTGGGGAGAAGATGGCAAGAAATGAAGGTGAGTTTTGCGAAGATGAAAAGGAGATGGCAAGAAATGAAGGTGAGTTTTGCAAAGATGAAAAGCAATCTTACTAACTCCCCTCTTTTCCTCTGCCTTTATAGCAGGGGATGCAGCATGGTCGACGGATTTCCAGTAGCTTCACCACGTGAGAGCAGAGTTAAGGCGAGGCCACGTCCTACGATTTCAGAGGAGGACGCTTTCCGGGAACTATGCATGGGGAAACGAGCCACCAAAACCAACGCTCCAACTTCACCGAGAAGGAACCCACCCGTGTAACCGTGGTGGCCGTGGGCCCAGTCACCCCAAAATTGACGAACCGTCATGCCAAGCTGGTGCTCCAGAGTGACCCGATACTTGGGCCGAGTACTCGGCCTGGCTTGCACCCTTCGGCTGGTATAAGCGGTAATTTATTACCGACCCAGCCATAAATAGAGTCAGGGGGATATTCGGGAGGGCCACTAGTATGGCTAAAAAAAACCTCTAACACCAAGTGTCACATATATCTCCCGAATAACCAAGTTTTTGGTTTCCCCAAGGGGCATGCCTCCTCCGAAATTATGTACTTTGAGCTTGTTCGGTTATTCGGGAGATATATGTGACACTTGGTGTTAGAGGTTTTTTTTAGCCATACTAGTGGCCCTCCCGAATATCCCCCTGACTCTATTTATGGCTGGGTCGGTAATAAATTACCGCTTATACCAGCCGAAGGGTGCAAGCCAGGCCGAGTACTCGGCCCAAGTATCGGGTCACTCTGGAGCACCAGCTTGGCATGACGGTTCGTCAATTTTGGGGTGACTGGGCCCATCGGCCACCACGGTTACACGGGTGGGTTCCTTCTCGGTGAAGTTGGAGCGTTGGTTTTGGTGGCTCGTTTCCCCATGCATAGTTCCCGGAAAGCGTCCTCCTCTGAAATCGTAGGACGTGGCCTCGCCTTAACTCTGCTCTCACGTGGTGAAGCTACTGGAAATCCGTCGACCATGCTGCATCCCCTGCTATAAAGGCAGAGGAAAAGAGGGGAGTTAGTAAGATTGCTTTTCATCTTTGCAAAACTCACCTTCATTTCTTGCCATCTCCTTTTCATCTTCGCAAAACTCACCTTCATTTCTTGCCATCTTCTCCCCAGTGCTTAGTCCTTCAACCTTGATCTTATGGCGGCGGAGAAACGTCCGAGGGAGGAGGCAGCGGGGGAGCCGATGGAAGAGAGGGCGTTTGGGGGCCCTCGGCATCTCCGCGCGAGGCTGTGGAAGCTGGGTGAGTAAGGATCTTGTGATAGAACCGCCCAATTTACACAAGGTCAAGTACGGCTGTCCCCGCTTAACACATTGACACGCACACACTTTCACTTATATAAACCCGGTAGTCCGCCGAGTGTCACAAATGACCTCGGTAAATCCACATCACAACCAAGATCGCACGATTAAGCAAATACACATCACATACCGGAGTTTGCAGCGAAAATAACATTACAATTTAGTTCGCAAATAAATAATACAATACTGAGTTCAAATCTGATTATAGAAAGCAACATAGCTTTGAAATGATACAATAACATAAGTTGAAATACATTGCTAGCTTAAGTGACATCCTCCAACAATAGCATATGGATGAGAATTAAATACAGAGTCGCCGAGCCCGCCGGCACTTAGCCACCACCTTCAACAGGCCGAGAACTTCACCTACAACAAGGTGGGATAAACCATGAGTACTCGAATGTATTCAGCTAGACTTACCTGACATGAGAGAAATAAAAGACTCTCAAGGATATGCAAGGCTTATTTGGTGGAGCTGGTTGGATAGAATAACTTTACAAAAGAGCATTACTATCACAAGTCCTTACTTTCAATATTTTTATCACTATTTTAGCATCGATTTGAGTAGAGCTATTTAGAACTAAGTTTGCACCTGTTCTATAGCAATCACTTGATTAATAAGCATCACAATGGTAACCATATCCAATTTATCATCTTAATCAACATAGCCATCATGTTCCATCAATTATTACTACGAATGCTGGACAGTGACCAAGTTTCTCACTATCCGGAAGAGACGGCGATTCGAATCGGTTGCAACTAGTTGGCAGAAATCCATAACACAAACCCAGGCATGCAGCGCGAAGGCAGCCTTAGGTCACCTTTGGTACTATTCAGGATACCGTGGGTTTGAGCTGTGCCGCACACTGAGGGAAACAAACGGGAGCCGGCATGTTCAGACAACGGTCTGCCCAAGGTCCTTCCACGTTCCCCGCACATGCATGCTCCCCTCCAGCATGCACGCTTGCATCTCAACTTCCCAGCCCAAATAGAGCTACTTAGCTTCGCGGTCGGAACGACTTATCCGATCAGCTAAGTGAAAGGTTGTGTTCAATCTCGACCAAGGTCCAACAACGGGATGGTCCTTAACCAACACAGACGGGATCAAACATGCAAACAGGACCTCCATGTCATGCTGCCTCTCAATCACCACATCCTGTCCGGTCTCGATTTATTCATCATCATATGATCCACGATAGCAAAATATAGCCAACCGTTCAGAGTAGTATAAGTAGCCACCTATCTTGCAGGTGACAATAATCACCTAACTTCTACTGGTCTAAGCATGGCTAAGCATATAACAACCTACTCATACTAGTAAGGTACAGGGGTGTGTGTGTGTGTATATATATAGTGGACAAAGTATTCATGCAGCAACGATTTCATCCAACTCCTATCCACTTAATGCATCATACAAAAAGATATACTCAAGTGCATTTTTAAAAGAGAGGTAGGAGGTTTAAGAATGCTCCGGGGCTTACCTGGGGTCCAACACTAGGTTAGTGTTTGTTAGATGACACTTGCTTGGTGAGTATCTCTTGTCCTAGCACTTGCTTAGTCCTTCCATCTTCAGGATAGGTCCACCAAACACTGTCTTCAGGTTCGGCTCCAACATCCCGTCCTTCAGCTCCTCGTTTTTCGGGCACTAGCATACGTAGATGAGATGCAACAATGCAAGTGCATGAATGCGATGAATGGCAACATGAGATGCATCACATAAGGGCATTCAAAACAAGCACAAGGTTACACCAAACCTACATAAGCACTTCGAGTTGCTTAACTAACATCATCCAACTTAGCATAGAGATATTAAAGCACATCAGCATGGCACATAAGTTAACTTAAGTTCAGCTATTACAAGCATTCATCAACCTCAAGCTAGTCCAACTTAGCATCAAACATACATGACTATTTATTAATTAATTGGTGGGCACCATTAGCTTTAGTTGCACATCATGGCACAAGGCTACAAGTGGTCTTAGATATATTAACTTAACATCATCAAAGGCATGAGCCATATTTAGCAACACATAAAGCAAAGCAAGGTGAAACAATTAACTTAAGGTACCACACAGATTCTGGATAGCAGCAAAGCAGGTACTCGCTTTAACCATAACTGGAGATGTAGGCATCCAACAAAGGTGATCTTAGACTTTCTAGAAAGATAAAGAAATTTTCTACAACTTTCTTATTTACACGCAGAGCTGATTCATTAGATAACAAGGTTGAAGACCACTAGAAAGTAGAACTGTACAAACAAGAACAGAAAACTGATATGAACTTCAAAGGTGCATATCTAGAGTTCTATCCATCTAACAAACATTATGCTTGACTTTCTAGAAATTTTATTAAATTATCTATAACTCTCTTATTATTATCTCAAGATGATTCAACATTTAACTAGGCCAAACAACATAAAGGAACATTTCTGTCCAGACTTGGACAGATTCTGACATTAAACTTTAAACATCTATATCTAAAGTTCTAGAACACCAAAAGGTGTGTTCTTTAACATTTTGGAAAGCCCACGAAAAGTACTACAACTTTTTAGTTATTAACAAGAAATGATTCCATAGTTATCTAAGTCAAACAACCCAATATTTCAGACCTGCACAGAAAGCATGTAAAACCTGATAGGGAGTTTGTAAAATCTATAACTCTTAGTCCTATTTTCTAAAATCATGAAATTTTAGGATAAACAAGATAAGCAAGTTATCTACAACTTTTGTATTAACCACATTCACAAAAAACATCATCTCCATCATGAAAACAACCACTTAATAGGAACTGCACCTGTAGCCATATTCAGCACATAAGCAAAATGGCTCACCACTTGCTTTGCGAGTGAGTGAACGCACACATAAGTCATTCAAAAGCTAAACAAACACTAACACACCCAACAATAACTTAATTTGGTCACAAGCCAAAAGAGCAAACATGAATCACACACGCATAGCAAGAGCTAAAGCACTCATTAATAAGTTGCATGAGCAACACCTTCACCACTTGACTAAACTAGAGAACACATAAGCTCAAGCATATAGCCTCAACTATATCTATCATAGCTAAGCAACATTTTACTGAGTTAGCAAGCATTAGAAGCATCGCAAGAAGCATACACACACTTGTTTACTAGCAAGCTTCCATTCATCTTTTATATTAACAACACATATATATTAATTATAGGTGATGCTGCAAACATCTAGTTTTGGAGCTAATATTTTTACAGGTGAAAGATACTAATAAAGTATAACTACTGCTAAAAGATCACATGCTCAGATTTTATAAATTAATTATTACCATGAAACCAAGTTTTAGTTGCAAATAAGCATGTAAGAGCAAGGTAAATCTAAAAATCTACATTTTCTGTAAAAGCATGGTCATATTAGGGTTCCATTGGTTACAACAACATCATACAAAGGTAGTGAAACCACATTTTTCATTTTTACATTTTTATTTTATTTATAAACCATTTAAAACCATTTAACAAGCACCAAACAAAGTAAATCAAGACCTCAGTTATACATGCACCAATAAATCTAAAATTTTTACCACAGCACATGCATCACATGAGTAGCCTACCATAAAATTTTTATGGTAATTGGAAGACTATAACAGCAGATATAAATTTATTCCTAAAAGACTTAAAAAACATAGATCTAAATTTACAGCAAAAATTTTGAACTAAAACATGCCATTTTATAGCTCCTCTGCATAGATCTATTCACAAGGATTCCAAAACATCTTCATTTGCTATTTTACGATTTTTATACGATTCACTACGATTTTCCAAAGTTTCAGCCGATTTAAGTATAAAAGAAAAAGGAAAAACACAACAGGACAAACACTTTGCACTAAAGACCCTGCACTTTTGTGGAATCAACTCGAGCTCTAATGGTACTGTTTAGCATTGTAGCAATGAGTCATAAGTTTCACATCTGGCCCCACTAAAAAGCTTCTATTTCAATTTCCTTCCCTTCTCTTCTTCCTTCAGTTGAAGGAGGCACTACAAGAAATCTGGGCTCGCACTTCTATGACAGTTAAATTATGACAATAACAGCCTACTTCCTGTCAGTGCCTGCCTGCAGTGATGATATGACTGTCGTCACAGAAGATGAGTCACTAACCAGCTTCTATGACCACCAGAGGACATTATCATTAATATAGTACCAATAATTCTCCTATCACTAACTTATGACAGGACTAAACTCGTCACAACATATTAAACAGAATATCGCCACGTGTATGGTCATATGGCACATGTGACGTAACAGATGATGTGGCAAATAACATGACAGTGACATGGCAACTAACATTCAGCCCATATATTTCATTATTATTTTCATTTATAATCAACCCAATTGGCCCAAATATTTTTTTGGTCGAGCTACAAATCGGCATGCCTTTTTTCATTGCGGCCCAACATTACAATCCACCTGTGGGCTGGCCTAATTAAAAATTAATCACAGATTATAAACCACATACCCAATTGCATAATTATATTATAATGACCATCCCATACAACAGAATATATAAATAATGATCACATTATATAATGACCAAACTAGTAACGAATCAATGGCAATAAATTATTAGCACCACTTCCTATAATGAACTGTAGTAACTTCTATCGTTTGTAGCATACTATGAACCACTATGAACCATCAGTCCAGCACACACATCAAGGCCTTTATTGCTTTCCGGGATAAAAGAAAAGCCCAAGCTCCATCGACTTCACTTTGTAAACCTATAATTGGGAGATGATCATTAGCTGCATATATAAATATTTGGATAAATATTTTCAGCAATAAATGAAACAAATGCTATGCTAATCTGAGCTAACAAATTTGCAGCAATAAACATCAACCTACATAAAGCATACGCCATTTGTAGTTTCATATCACATAAATTTCACCACCCAAATGGTCTACATATATATTTTCTGTGTGCTACTATTAAAAAAAACTTTTAGCTATCATTGATAAGTCTATGCTAAATTGCTAAGTGCCATAATATCTGATTTTGTGTTCTAAATTCTGTTCACCTTGAATAGTCTTGCATATCTCCTGATTATTTGTTCTAAATTCTGTTTAGAGCTACTGCAAGATGGCGGTTGCTGGTGGAGTTGCTGTGCAGCCACAACTACAGCGCAGCCATAGCAACCGGATCTGATCAGAGCTGTTGCTTTTGAAGAATACTAACATATCTTGTCCATTATTTCGTGACCTGATCTGAGAATTGTACTTTTATCACTTGCTGAATTTTCTGTGTTCTTCACAATATATCAGTACTAGTTCCTATCTGACAACTGCATGTGAAGCACATAGTTGGTAAATAGGCTTATTAGCAGTCTGCAACATGAAACACTTAAAAAAATATATATGTAGACCATTTGGGTGGTGAAATTTATGTGATATGAAACTACAAATGGCGTATGCTTTATGTAGGTTGATGTTTATTGCTGCAAATTTGTTAGCTCAGATTAGCATAGCATTTGTTTCATTTATTGCTGAAAATATTTATCCAAATATTTATATATGCAGCTAATGATCATCTCCCAATTATAGGTTTACAAAGTGAAGTCGATGGAGCTTGGGCTTTTCTTTTATCCCGGAAAGCAATAAAGGCCTTGATGTGTGTGCTGGACTGATGGTTCATAGTGGTTCATAGTATGCTACAAACGATAGAAGTTACTACAGTTCATTATAGGAAGTGGTGCTAATAATTTATTGCCATTGATTCGTTACTAGTTTGGTCATTATATAATGTGATCATTATTTATATATTCTGTTGTATGGGATGGTCATTATAATATAATTATGCAATTGGGTATGTGGTTTATAATCTGTGATTAATTTTTAATTAGGCCAGCCCACAGGTGGATTGTAATGTTGGGCCGCAATGAAAAAAGGCATGCCGATTTGTAGCTCGACCAAAAAAATATTTGGGCCAATTGGGTTGATTATAAATGAAAATAATAATGAAATATATGGGCTGAATGTTAGTTGCCATGTCACTGTCATGTTATTTGCCACATCATCTGTTACGTCACATGTGCCATATGACCATACACGTGGCGATATTCTGTTTAATATGTTGTGACGAGTTTAGTCCTGTCATAAGTTAGTGATAGGAGAATTATTGGTACTATATTAATGATAATGTCCTCTGGTGGTCATAGAAGCTGGTTAGTGACTCATCTTCTGTGACGACAGTCATATCATCACTGCAGGCAGGCACTGACAGGAAGTAGGCTGTTATTGTCATAATTTAACTGTCATAGAAGTGCGAGCCCAGATTTCTTGTAGTGCCTCCTTCAACTGAAGGAAGAAGAGAAGGGAAGGAAATTGAAATAGAAGCTTTTTAGTGGGGCCAGATGTGAAACTTATGACTCATTGCTACAATGCTAAACAGTACCATTAGAGCTCGAGTTGATTCCACAAAAGTGCAGGGTCTTTAGTGCAAAGTGTTTGTCCTGTTGTGTTTTTCCTTTTTCTTTTATACTTAAATCGGCTGAAACTTTGGAAAATCGTAGTGAATCGTATAAAAATCGTAAAATAGCAAATGAAGATGTTTTGGAATCCTTGTGAATAGATCTATGCAGAGGAGCTATAAAATGGCATGTTTTAGTTCAAAATTTTTGCTGTAAATTTAGATCTATGTTTTTTAAGTCTTTTAGGAATAAATTTATATCTGCTGTTATAGTCTTCCAATTACCATAAAAATTTTATGGTAGGCTACTCATGTGATGCATGTGCTGTGGTAAAAATTTTAGATTTATTGGTGCATGTATAACTGAGGTCTTGATTTACTTTGTTTGGTGCTTGTTAAATGGTTTTAAATGGTTTATAAATAAAATAAAAATGTAAAAATGAAAAATGTGGTTTCACTACCTTTGTATGATGTTGTTGTAACCAATGGAACCCTAATATGACCATGCTTTTACAGAAAATGTAGATTTTTAGATTTACCTTGCTCTTACATGCTTATTTGCAACTAAAACTTGGTTTCATGGTAATAATTAATTTATAAAATCTGAGCATGTGATCTTTTAGCAGTAGTTATACTTTATTAGTATCTTTCACCTGTAAAAATATTAGCTCCAAAACTAGATGTTTGCAGCATCACCTATAATTAATATATATGTGTTGTTAATATAAAAGATGAATGGAAGCTTGCTAGTAAACAAGTGTGTGTATGCTTCTTGCGATGCTTCTAATGCTTGCTAACTCAGTAAAATGTTGCTTAGCTATGATAGATATAGTTGAGGCTATATGCTTGAGCTTATGTGTTCTCTAGTTTAGTCAAGTGGTGAAGGTGTTGCTCATGCAACTTATTAATGAGTGCTTTAGCTCTTGCTATGCGTGTGTGATTCATGTTTGCTCTTTTGGCTTGTGACCAAATTAAGTTATTGTTGGGTGTGTTAGTGTTTGTTTAGCTTTTGAATGACTTATGTGTGCGTTCACTCACTCGCAAAGCAAGTGGTGAGCCATTTTGCTTATGTGCTGAATATGGCTACAGGTGCAGTTCCTATTAAGTGGTTGTTTTCATGATGGAGATGATGTTTTTTGTGAATGTGGTTAATACAAAAGTTGTAGATAACTTGCTTATCTTGTTTATCCTAAAATTTCATGATTTTAGAAAATAGGACTAAGAGTTATAGATTTTACAAACTCCCTATCAGGTTTTACATGCTTTCTGTGCAGGTCTGAAATATTGGGTTGTTTGACTTAGATAACTATGGAATCATTTCTTGTTAATAACTAAAAAGTTGTAGTACTTTTCGTGGGCTTTCCAAAATGTTAAAGAACACACCTTTTGGTGTTCTAGAACTTTAGATATAGATGTTTAAAGTTTAATGTCAGAATCTGTCCAAGTCTGGACAGAAATGTTCCTTTATGTTGTTTGGCCTAGTTAAATGTTGAATCATCTTGAGATAATAATAAGAGAGTTATAGATAATTTAATAAAATTTCTAGAAAGTCAAGCATAATGTTTGTTAGATGGATAGAACTCTAGATATGCACCTTTGAAGTTCATATCAGTTTTCTGTTCTTGTTTGTACAGTTCTACTTTCTAGTGGTCTTCAACCTTGTTATCTAATGAATCAGCTCTGCGTGTAATAAGAAAGTTGTAGAAAATTTCTTTATCTTTCTAGAAAGTCTAAGATCACCTTTGTTGGATGCCTACATCTCCAGTTATGGTTAAAGCGAGTACCTGCTTTGCTGCTATCCAGAATCTGTGTGGTACCTTAAGTTAATTGTTTCACCTTGCTTTGCTTTATGTGTTGCTAAATATGGCTCATGCCTTTGATGATGTTAAGTTAATATATCTAAGACCACTTGTAGCCTTGTGCCATGATGTGCAACTAAAGCTAATGGTGCCCACCAATTAATTAATAAATAGTCATGTATGTTTGATGCTAAGTTGGACTAGCTTGAGGTTGATGAATGCTTGTAATAGCTGAACTTAAGTTAACTTATGTGCCATGCTGATGTGCTTTAATATCTCTATGCTAAGTTGGATGATGTTAGTTAAGCAACTCGAAGTGCTTATGTAGGTTTGGTGTAACCTTGTGCTTGTTTTGAATGCCCTTATGTGATGCATCTCATGTTGCCATTCATCGCATTCATGCACTTGCATTGTTGCATCTCATCTGAACGGGGGGTATGCTAGTGCCCGAAAAACGAGGAGCTGAAGGACGGGATGTTGGAGCCGAACCTGAAGACAGTGTTTGGTGGACCTATCCTGAAGATGGAAGGACTAAGCAAGTGCTAGGACAAGAGATACTCACCAAGCAAGTGTCATCTAACAAACACTAACCTAGTGTTGGACCCCAGGTAAGCCCCGGAGCATTCTTAAACCTCCTACCTCTCTTTTAAAAATGCACTTGAGTATATCTTTTTGTATGATGCATTAAGTGGATAGGAGTTGGATGAAATCGTTGCTGCATGAATACTTTGTCCACTATATATATACACACACACACACCCCTGTACCTTACTAGTATGAGTAGGTTGTTATATGCTTAGCCATGCTTAGACCAGTAGAAGTTAGGTGATTATTGTCACCTGCAAGATAGGTGGCTACTTATACTACTCTGAACGGTTGGCTATATTTTGCTATCGTGGATCATATGATGATGAATAAATCGAGACCGGACAGGATGTGGTGATTGAGAGGCAGCATGACATGGAGGTCCTGTTTGCATGTTTGATCCCGTCTGTGTTGGTTAAGGACCATCCCGTTGTTGGACCTTGGTCGAGATTGAACACAACCTTTCACTTAGCTGATCGGATAAGTCGTTCCGACCGCGAAGCTAAGTAGCTCTATTTGGGCTGGGAAGTTGAGATGCAAGCGTGCATGCTGGAGGGGAGCATGCATGTGCGGGGAACGTGGAAGGACCTTGGGCAGACCGTTGTCTGAACATGCCGGCTCCCGTTTGTTTCCCTCAGTGTGCGGCACAGCTCAAACCCACGGTATCCTGAATAGTACCAAAGGTGACCTAAGGCTGCCTTCGCGCTGCATGCCTGGGTTTGTGTTATGGATTTCTGCCAACTAGTTGCAACCGATTCGAATCGCCGTCTCTTCCGGATAGTGAGAAACTTGGTCACTGTCCAGCATTCGTAGTAATAATTGATGGAACATGATGGCTATGTTGATTAAGATGATAAATTGGATATGGTTACCATTGTGATGCTTATTAATCAAGTGATTGCTATAGAACAGGTGCAAACTTAGTTCTAAATAGCTCTACTCAAATCGATGCTAAAATAGTGATAAAAATATTGAAAGTAAGGACTTGTGATAGTAATGCTCTTTTGTAAAGTTATTCTATCCAACCAGCTCCACCAAATAAGCCTTGCATATCCTTGAGAGTCTTTTTATTTCTCTCATGTCAGGTAAGTCTAGCTGAATACATTCGAGTACTCATGGTTTATCCCACCTTGTTGTAGGTGAAGTTCTCGGCCTGTTGAAGGTGGTGGCTAAGTGCCGGCGGGCTCGGCGACTCTGTATTTAATTCTCATCCATATGCTATTGTTGGAGGATGTCACTTAAGCTAGCAATGTATTTCAACTTATGTTATTGTATCATTTCAAAGCTATGTTGCTTTCTATAATCAGATTTGAACTCAGTATTGTATTATTTATTTGCGAACTAAATTGTAATGTTATTTTCGCTGCAAACTCCGGTATGTGATGTGTATTTGCTTAATCGTGCGATCTTGGTTGTGATGTGGATTTACCGAGGTCATTTGTGACACTCGGCGGACTACCGGGTTTATATATATAGTGGACAAAGTATTCATGCAGCAACGATTTCATCCAACTCCTATCCACTTAATGCATCATACAAAAAGATATACTCAAGTGCATTTTTAAAGAGAGGTAGGAGGTTTAAGAATGCTCCGGGGCTTACCTGGGGTCCAACACTAGGTTAGTGTTTGTTAGATGACACTTGCTTGGTGAGTATCTCTTGTCCTAGCACTTGCTTAGTCCTTCCATCTTCAGGATAGGTCCACCAAACACTGTCTTCAGGTTCGGCTCCAACATCCCGTCCTTCAGCTCCTCGTTTTTCGGGCACTAGCATACGTAGATGAGATGCAACAATGCAAGTGCATGAATGCGATGAATGGCAACATGAGATGCATCACATAAGGGCATTCAAAACAAGCACAAGGTTACACCAAACCTACATAAGCACTTCGAGTTGCTTAACTAACATCATCCAACTTAGCATAGAGATATTAAAGCACATCAGCATGGCACATAAGTTAACTTAAGTTCAGCTATTACAAGCATTCATCAACCTCAAGCTAGTCCAACTTAGCATCAAACATACATGACTATTTATTAATTAATTGGTGGGCACCATTAGCTTTAGTTGCACATCATGGCACAAGGCTACAAGTGGTCTTAGATATATTAACTTAACATCATCAAAGGCATGAGCCATATTTAGCAACACATAAAGCAAAGCAAGGTGAAACAATTAACTTAAGGTACCACACAGATTCTGGATAGCAGCAAAGCAGGTACTCGCTTTAACCATAACTGGAGATGTAGGCATCCAACAAAGGTGATCTTAGACTTTCTAGAAAGATAAAGAAATTTTCTACAACTTTCTTATTTACACGCAGAGCTGATTCATTAGATAACAAGGTTGAAGACCACTAGAAAGTAGAACTGTACAAACAAGAACAGAAAACTGATATGAACTTCAAAGGTGCATATCTAGAGTTCTATCCATCTAACAAACATTATGCTTGACTTTCTAGAAATTTTATTAAATTATCTATAACTCTCTTATTATTATCTCAAGATGATTCAACATTTAACTAGGCCAAACAACATAAAGGAACA
>JAHUYU010002410.1:0-30382 GCA_030439765.1 Tripidium arundinaceum
TGAGAGTGATTCGGCGTAGTGTCAGTGATGCTGATATCCGCAAGTACCAGGCGTTTGCCCAGACATTGCAGCAGTCCCGTGGGTTCGGCAGTGAGTTCCGCTTCTCGGAGCAGTCGGCGACAGCTGGTGCTGCTGCAGCCGATCCGTTTGCATCTGCCGGCGCTGCAGCTGATGATGACGATCTATACAGCTAGGTGTCCTGTTGGGTTGGTTCTGGGTTGTTCGATATCAGTATCGTCAGTCATCTGTTTAAAACTGATCATACTTCAGACACGGGATGTCACGCAATGATATTTATTTTCCCTACATTTGACGTCGCTGAGATAATGTCCTCTCGGCTTTTGATTACTTTTTCATGCCATATTCTCCATGCCATTTTCTGGGCCATGACATTTTATTAATGATTGTTGTCATTATGTCACGAATCTTTTGGTGACGTGAGATCTATCTGTTATTACGTACGTGATCCGTGATCCAATGTGGATAACGACGGCGGTGTTGGCAGGTGTTGGCAGAGCAGGTCTGGATGAGATTGAAGGCTGAAAGCGGAGTACTAGCTTGGAGCTGCTGGATGATGAATTAATCGACGCTTATCTCATGAATTAGCAGCGCCAGGGAATAGTTGGTCCACTTGAATCCGACATTGTAATGGTTGGTGTAACTGCATTCCCGTGTTCCAGCGGTCTCCCTTGGCCCTGGCTCGTTTGTTGGAATCACCTGGCTCCTTTAAAAAAAGCCTTAACGTCGGCTAAGGTTAGACAGTTTTCCTGAAGTATATTTGTATGAAATATGTGATCTAGAGCTAAGAAATTGACACGTGCCAAAATTATGATGTGAACAAAGCAAATTTCTAGAGGAAATGCGACAAAGTTTACAAATCGTTGCAGCCAACCAAGCATCCAGCGTCCGTAAACATTTCACATTGGCTTTGCTTATGGTTTGCCTCATCCAACACTTTGCTTACGGTTACTATTGCTCCGTGTAAATCACCGACGTCCCGAAGAGACGTCAAGGTGACTGTTGGCCATGCGTATATACCCGATCAATCAATGGAATCAACATAGTGCAATCATTCTTCTTGTGTTCGATCTCTGGCTCTTTAGATTCGGGTATTTCGATTCTAAATAGAAAGGAATAGATATGGGCAATGAGAGCCCAAATGACTTATTGGAGCACAGATTCCATTTTATATTAAGAGAGTAGCTTGCCACATAAACAAATCAATAACGCGGCAAGAGAGTTGTTGATGAGAGAGAGAGGAGGAAACCATTTTTTTTAGAGGAAACAGTCTCGTCGTTCCGGCTTTTGCACCAAATGTCAAAGAAATGGGTGACATTGGGTGAGTCTGCTGGTTTCTACGTGTTGTGGCCCACCTCGGACGCCATCACCAAGGCCTTACCCAGATGGCTATACCTCTGGAGCTGCAACCTAGCATGCACAAGCAACATCTATCCAAGATCCAGCAAGGACGATGAAGCAATGACACAATGCCCATGGATCCGGCACTGACATCCTTGTAGCCACCACGCGAGGAAGGATGCCATGCCTGCGCCAGCGCACCTGCAGTGGCCGCACCCGTTATTGCGTCGTTGTTGGCATTTCTTACAATAAACTATGTAGGTTAACAACATAACATTCACTATTAGATATACTTTTATAATATATAGTTCAAAAGGTAGGTTTCTAAATTAACAATTAAAATTAGGAATGTTCGATTTAGGGTAACCTTAATAATGGGTAACCTTGTCTCCTGGAACACGCTCCTCGATGGACGATGGTTATGCGAATTGCCGGAATCTCCCCGCCGCCCGGCAGGTGTTCGCTCGGATGCCCCCTGCGGGACGTGGTGTTCTGGAGCGTCATGATCGACGGGTGCGTCAAGTGTGGGGGAGCACCGTGAGGCGCTCGTGCTGTTCGAGATGATGGAGAATGCTGCCTCCAAGGCAATGGAGGAGGAGGGTGGGGGCTGGGGTGAGGGCGAACAACGTCACAATGGCGATTGTGCTTGGATCCTGTAACCTCAGGCTTGCAACCTCGCTCGATACATGTATGCGAAGTGTGGGGCCATCCGTAAGGCGCTGGAGGTGTTCTGAGCTATGCCCGTGGATAGCACCAAAGTTCTGATATGGAATGCTGTGATCGGTAGCCTTGCAGTCCATGGCATGGGCACCAAATCGATGGAGATGTTCCAGGAGATGCAGCGTGCTGAGGTTGCTTACTTGTGTTGGATGAGATCACATACCTATGTCTGTTGAGCACTTGTGTACATGGTGGTCTAGTGGATGAGGCTTGGAGGTTCTTCCGCTCCCTTAAAGCGCAAGGATTCAGACCACAATTTGATCATTATGGTTGCCTCATAGATGTGCTTGGCCGAGCAGGGCGCTTAGAGGAAGCATATATATGGTGTAGTTAAAAGTATGCCTGTGTTTCTGTGCTTGGTGCTCTCCGGAGTGCCTGTCATTTGCACGGATGGGTGGAGCTGGGAGAGGTAGTCGGCAGGCAGCTTGTCCAATTGCAGCCAGACCATGATAGCCGGTACATTGGCCTGTCCAATATCTACACTGTTGCCAGACGGTGGCAAGGGGCAAAGAAAGCTAGAAAGGTGATGGAGGAGAGGGGTCTAAAAAAGGTCCCTGGATTCAGTGAAACTGATGTTGGTGGAGGGCTCTCCAGGTTCATTGCCCAAGACAAGACTCATCCGGGGCTCGACGGAGATTTATGACTTGCTGAATCTAATAGCAATGGAGATGAAAATGAAGGATGATGCTACTATTCCAGATTACCTTTGCACACTGCTACAATGATGGTTGCACCTGTGGCTCTCTCAAGAATTCCATGAAGCAGTTTGATCATTTTCTCAGGGTGAATCTGTATTTGTCGCTCTCAGTTCTGTCCACTGAAGCACAGTCCAAACCATCATTTATGCTTATTGGGATCCAAATTGCAAGGTACAACTCAGTTGCGAGCAGAAGCAGTATTTGCTGTACATGATCTACTGATAGAAGAGAGAGAGATGGGATGCAGATGTCGTCTTGGGATTCTCCTATCTGCTCTAAGAGTTCAGTAAACAAGAGGAGAAATTAATGACAATCATGATTACTGTATGTACATTGCTTGAATAGGAGGCATATATATTGACATCTGGAGAAACTTTCTTCAGGAATTGCTTCACCTGTAGCTGCTGCCTGTATACAGATTTGGCAAAGTTGAAAACCTTATCTCAGTTTTTGAAGAGCCACAAGCATCTGGTGAAACTATTTAGGGAGCAATTTTACAATCTTCCAGGAGTCCAGGAGCATGCTCCGGCAATTTATATGGAAGTGCATAAGCAATTTCTGCTCTACATCGCTTTGGTACATATTCTCCCTGTCTTTTTATGCAATCAGCTGTACCTAATATAGAGAAACGGAAATTCTGCAGGCAGGTACGAACAAAATGCAACACCTGCGAACTTGGGCAGCAATGAGCTACAGGTACTACAAGAATAAGCCTTCTACACAAAACCACTCCTGGCATATCATGCATCTCAAAAGTCACTCCACAAAACCAAGTAAACTGTACAATAAGCCTTCTACACGTGCCAAAATTATGATGTGAACAAAGCAAATTTCTAGAGGAAATGCGACAAAGTTTACAAATCGTTGCAGCCAACCAAGCATCCAGCGTCCGTAAACATTTCACATTGGCTTTGCTTATGGTTTGCCTCATCCAACACTTTGCTTACGGTTACTATTGCTCCGTGTAAATCACCGACGTCCCGAAGAGACGTCAAGGTGACTGTTGGCCATGCGTATATACCCGATCAATCAATGGAATCAACATAGTGCAATCATTCTTCTTGTGTTCGATCTCTGGCTCTTTAGATTCGGGTATTTCGATTCTAAATAGAAAGGAATAGATATGGGCAATGAGAGCCCAAATGACTTATTGGAGCACAGATTCCATTTTATATTAAGAGAGTAGCTTGCCACATAAACAAATCAATAACGCGGCAAGAGAGTTGTTGATGAGAGAGAGAGGAGGAAACCATTTTTTTTAGAGGAAACAGTCTCGTCGTTCCGGCTTTTGCACCAAATGTCAAAGAAATGGGTGACATTGGGTGAGTCTGCTGGTTTCTACGTGTTGTGGCCCACCTCGGACGCCATCACCAAGGCCTTACCCAGATGGCTATACCTCTGGAGCTGCAACCTAGCATGCACAAGCAACATCTATCCAAGATCCAGCAAGGACGATGAAGCAATGACACAATGCCCATGGATCCGGCACTGACATCCTTGTAGCCACCACGCGAGGAAGGATGCCATGCCTGCGCCAGCGCACCTGCAGTGGCCGCACCCGTTATTGCGTCGTTGTTGGCATTTCTTACAATAAACTATGTAGGTTAACAACATAACATTCACTATTAGATATACTTTTATAATATATAGTTCAAAAGGTAGGTTTCTAAAATTAACAATTAAAATTAGGAATGTTCGATTTAGGGTAACCTTAATAATGGGTAACCTTGTCTCCTGGAACACGCTCCTCGATGGACGATGGTTATGCGAATTGCCGGAATCTCCCCGCCGCCCGGCAGGTGTTCGCTCGGATGCCCCCTGCGGGACGTGGTGTTCTGGAGCGTCATGATCGACGGGTGCGTCAAGTGTGGGGGAGCACCGTGAGGCGCTCGTGCTGTTCGAGATGATGGAGAATGCTGCCTCCAAGGCAATGGAGGAGGAGGGTGGGGGCTGGGGTGAGGGCGAACAACGTCACAATGGCGATTGTGCTTGGATCCTGTAACCTCAGGCTTGCAACCTCGCTCGATACATGTATGCGAAGTGTGGGGCCATCCGTAAGGCGCTGGAGGTGTTCTGAGCTATGCCCGTGGATAGCACCAAAGTTCTGATATGGAATGCTGTGATCGGTAGCCTTGCAGTCCATGGCATGGGCACCAAATCGATGGAGATGTTCCAGGAGATGCAGCGTGCTGAGGTTGCTTACTTGTGTTGGATGAGATCACATACCTATGTCTGTTGAGCACTTGTGTACATGGTGGTCTAGTGGATGAGGCTTGGAGGTTCTTCCGCTCCCTTAAAGCGCAAGGATTCAGACCACAATTTGATCATTATGGTTGCCTCATAGATGTGCTTGGCCGAGCAGGGCGCTTAGAGGAAGCATATATATGGTGTAGTTAAAAGTATGCCTGTGTTTCTGTGCTTGGTGCTCTCCGGAGTGCCTGTCATTTGCACGGATGGGTGGAGCTGGGAGAGGTAGTCGGCAGGCAGCTTGTCCAATTGCAGCCAGACCATGATAGCCGGTACATTGGCCTGTCCAATATCTACACTGTTGCCAGACGGTGGCAAGGGGCAAAGAAAGCTAGAAAGGTGATGGAGGAGAGCACCAAGCACAGAAACACAGGCATACTTTTAACTACACCATATATATGCTTCCTCTAAGCGCCCTGCTCGGCCAAGCACATCTATGAGGCAACCATAATGATCAAATTGTGGTCTGAATCCTTGCGCTTTAAGGGAGCGGAAGAACCTCCAAGCCTCATCCACTAGACCACCATGTACACAAGTGCTCAACAGACATAGGTATGTGATCTCATCCAACACAAGTAAGCAACCTCAGCACGCTGCATCTCCTGGAACATCTCCATCGATTTGGTGCCCATGCCATGGACTGCAAGGCTACCGATCACAGCATTCCATATCAGAACTTTGGTGCTATCCACGGGCATAGCTCAGAACACCTCCAGCGCCTTACGGATGGCCCCACACTTCGCATACATGTATCGAGCGAGGTTGCAAGCCTGAGGTTACAGGATCCAAGCACAATCGCCATTGTGACGTTGTTCGCCCTCACCCCAGCCCCCACCCTCCTCCTCCATTGCCTTGGAGGCAGCATTCTCCATCATCTCGAACAGCACGAGCGCCTCACGGTGCTCCCCCACACTTGACGCACCCGTCGATCATGACGCTCCAGAACACCACGTCCCGCAGGGGGCATCCGAGCGAACACCTGCCGGGCGGCGGGGAGATTCCGGCAATTCGCATAACCATCGTCCATCGAGGAGCGTGTTCCAGGAGACAAGGTTACCCATTATTAAGGTTACCCTAAATCGAACATTCCTAATTTTAATTGTTAATTTTAGAAACCTACCTTTTGAACTATATATTATAAAAGTATATCTAATAGTGAATGTTATGTTGTTAACCTACATAGTTTATTGTAAGAAATGCCAACAACGACGCAATAACGGGTGCGGCCACTGCAGGGTGCGCTGGCGCAGGCATGGCATCCTTCCTCGCGTGGTGGCTACAAGGATGTCAGTGCCGGATCCATGGGCATTGTGTCATTGCTTCATCGTCCTTGCTGGATCTTGGATAGATGTTGCTTGTGCATGCTAGGTTGCAGCTCCAGAGGTATAGCCATCTGGGTAAGGCCTTGGTGATGGCGTCCGAGGTGGGCCACAACACGTAGAAACCAGCAGACTCACCCAATGTCACCCATTTCTTTGACATTTGGTGCAAAAGCCGGAACGACGAGACTGTTTCCTCTAAAAAAAATGGTTTCCTCCTCTCTCTCTCATCAACAACTCTCTTGCCGCGTTATTGATTTGTTTATGTGGCAAGCTACTCTCTTAATATAAAATGGAATCTGTGCTCCAATAAGTCATTTGGGCTCTCATTGCCCATATCTATTCCTTTCTATTTAGAATCGAAATACCCGAATCTAAAGAGCCAGAGATCGAACACAAGAAGAATGATTGCACTATGTTGATTCCATTGATTGATCGGGTATATACGCATGGCCAACAGTCACCTTGACGTCTCTTCGGGACGTCGGTGATTTACACGGAGCAATAGTAACCGTAAGCAAAGTGTTGGATGAGGCAAACCATAAGCAAAGCCAATGTGAAATGTTTACGGACGCTGGATGCTTGGTTGGCTGCAACGATTTGTAAACTTTGTCGCATTTCCTCTAGAAATTTGCTTTGTTCACATCATAATTTTGGCACGTGTAGAAGGCTTATTGTACAGTTTACTTGGTTTTGTGGAGTGACTTTTGAGATGCATGATATGCCAGGAGTGGTTTTGTGTAGAAGGCTTATTCTTGTAGTACCTGTAGCTCATTGCTGCCCAAGTTCGCAGGTGTTGCATTTTGTTCGTACCTGCCTGCAGAATTTCCGTTTCTCTATATTAGGTACAGCTGATTGCATAAAAAGACAGGGAGAATATGTACCAAAGCGATGTAGAGCAGAAATTGCTTATGCACTTCCATATAAATTGCCGGAGCATGCTCCTGGACTCCTGGAAGATTGTAAAATTGCTCCCTAAATAGTTTCACCAGATGCTTGTGGCTCTTCAAAAACTGAGATAAGGTTTTCAACTTTGCCAAATCTGTATACAGGCAGCAGCTACAGGTGAAGCAATTCCTGAAGAAAGTTTCTCCAGATGTCAATATATATGCCTCCTATTCAAGCAATGTACATACAGTAATCATGATTGTCATTAATTTCTCCTCTTGTTTACTGAACTCTTAGAGCAGATAGGAGAATCCCAAGACGACATCTGCATCCCATCTCTCTCTCTTCTATCAGTAGATCATGTACAGCAAATACTGCTTCTGCTCGCAACTGAGTTGTACCTTGCAATTTGGATCCCAATAAGCATAAATGATGGTTTGGACTGTGCTTCAGTGGACAGAACTGAGAGCGACAAATACAGATTCACCCTGAGAAAATGATCAAACTGCTTCATGGAATTCTTGAGAGAGCCACAGGTGCAACCATCATTGTAGCAGTGTGCAAAGGTAATCTGGAATAGTAGCATCATCCTTCATTTTCATCTCCATTGCTATTAGATTCAGCAAGTCATAAATCTCCGTCGAGCCCCGGATGAGTCTTGTCTTGGGCAATGAACCTGGAGAGCCCTCCACCAACATCAGTTTCACTGAATCCAGGGACCTTTTTTAGACCCCTCTCCTCCATCACCTTTCTAGCTTTCTTTGCCCCTTGCCACCGTCTGGCAACAGTGTAGATATTGGACAGGCCAATGTACCGGCTATCATGGTCTGGCTGCAATTGGACAAGCTGCCTGCCGACTACCTCTCCCAGCTCCACCCATCCGTGCAAATGACAGGCACTCCGGAGAGCACCAAGCACAGAAACACAGGCATACTTTTAACTACACCATATATATGCTTCCTCTAAGCGCCCTGCTCGGCCAAGCACATCTATGAGGCAACCATAATGATCAAATTGTGGTCTGAATCCTTGCGCTTTAAGGGAGCGGAAGAACCTCCAAGCCTCATCCACTAGACCACCATGTACACAAGTGCTCAACAGACATAGGTATGTGATCTCATCCAACACAAGTAAGCAACCTCAGCACGCTGCATCTCCTGGAACATCTCCATCGATTTGGTGCCCATGCCATGGACTGCAAGGCTACCGATCACAGCATTCCATATCAGAACTTTGGTGCTATCCACGGGCATAGCTCAGAACACCTCCAGCGCCTTACGGATGGCCCCACACTTCGCATACATGTATCGAGCGAGGTTGCAAGCCTGAGGTTACAGGATCCAAGCACAATCGCCATTGTGACGTTGTTCGCCCTCACCCCAGCCCCCACCCTCCTCCTCCATTGCCTTGGAGGCAGCATTCTCCATCATCTCGAACAGCACGAGCGCCTCACGGTGCTCCCCCACACTTGACGCACCCGTCGATCATGACGCTCCAGAACACCACGTCCCGCAGGGGGCATCCGAGCGAACACCTGCCGGGCGGCGGGGAGATTCCGGCAATTCGCATAACCATCGTCCATCGAGGAGCGTGTTCCAGGAGACAAGGTTACCCATTATTAAGGTTACCCTAAATCGAACATTCCTAATTTTAATTGTTAATTTTAGAAACCTACCTTTTGAACTATATATTATAAAAGTATATCTAATAGTGAATGTTATGTTGTTAACCTACATAGTTTATTGTAAGAAATGCCAACAACGACGCAATAACGGGTGCGGCCACTGCAGGTGCGCTGGCGCAGGCATGGCATCCTTCCTCGCGTGGTGGCTACAAGGATGTCAGTGCCGGATCCATGGGCATTGTGTCATTGCTTCATCGTCCTTGCTGGATCTTGGATAGATGTTGCTTGTGCATGCTAGGTTGCAGCTCCAGAGGTATAGCCATCTGGGTAAGGCCTTGGTGATGGCGTCCGAGGTGGGCCACAACACGTAGAAACCAGCAGACTCACCCAATGTCACCCATTTCTTTGACATTTGGTGCAAAAGCCGGAACGACGAGACTGTTTCCTCTAAAAAAAATGGTTTCCTCCTCTCTCTCTCATCAACAACTCTCTTGCCGCGTTATTGATTTGTTTATGTGGCAAGCTACTCTCTTAATATAAAATGGAATCTGTGCTCCAATAAGTCATTTGGGCTCTCATTGCCCATATCTATTCCTTTCTATTTAGAATCGAAATACCCGAATCTAAAGAGCCAGAGATCGAACACAAGAAGAATGATTGCACTATGTTGATTCCATTGATTGATCGGGTATATACGCATGGCCAACAGTCACCTTGACGTCTCTTCGGGACGTCGGTGATTTACACGGAGCAATAGTAACCGTAAGCAAAGTGTTGGATGAGGCAAACCATAAGCAAAGCCAATGTGAAATGTTTACGGACGCTGGATGCTTGGTTGGCTGCAACGATTTGTAAACTTTGTCGCATTTCCTCTAGAAATTTGCTTTGTTCACATCATAATTTTGGCACGTGTCAATTTCTTAGCTCTAGATCACATATTTCATACAAATATACTTCAGGAAAACTGTCTAACCTTAGCCGACGTTAAGGCTTTTTTTAAAGGAGCCAGGTGATTCCAACAAACGAGCCAGGGCCAAGGGAGACCGCTGGAACACGGGAATGCAGTTACACCAACCATTACAATGTCGGATTCAAGTGGACCAACTATTCCCTGGCGCTGCTAATTCATGAGATAAGCGTCGATTAATTCATCATCCAGCAGCTCCAAGCTAGTACTCCGCTTTCAGCCTTCAATCTCATCCAGACCTGCTCTGCCAACACCTGCCAACACCGCCGTCGTTATCCACATTGGATCACGGATCACGTACGTAATAACAGATAGATCTCACGTCACCAAAAGATTCGTGACATAATGACAACAATCATTAATAAAATGTCATGGCCCAGAAAATGGCATGGAGAATATGGCATGAAAAAGTAATCAAAAGCCGAGAGGACATTATCTCAGCGACGTCAAATGTAGGGAAAATAAATATCATTGCGTGACATCCCGTGTCTGAAGTATGATCAGTTTTAAACAGATGACTGACGATACTGATATCGAACAACCCAGAACCAACCCAACAGGACACCTAGCTGTATAGATCGTCATCATCAGCTGCAGCGCCGGCAGATGCAAACGGATCGGCTGCAGCAGCACCAGCTGTCGCCGACTGCTCCGAGAAGCGGAACTCACTGCCGAACCCACGGGACTGCTGCAATGTCTGGGCAAACGCCTGGTACTTGCGGATATCAGCATCACTGACACTACGCCGAGCATACTTCATCGACTCCTCAAAGTGAGCCGCCTTGATCTCGGCGATCTCGTCCACTTCGTCTTCCTCCATCGCCTCAGGGTTGTCCTTTCTCCGCCTTTCCCTCTCAATGTCCTGAAAATATTTGTCGAGATTAGATGTTGCAAGGAGATTTATTCAGATGAGAAACGATAGGGCAACTAAACAGCAGTCAAACCAAGATTAGCTAGGAAGTTCAACCTCTGATAAAAAGTCCATCTACTTCAAGACATGATAAAAGAAATTAACCAAAAAGCATTCTAACCCTGAAAAAACTTTAAGCTGATTATCAGAGTCTGTTGATCCAAGTTCATCCCAAGTTATGGTAGATAACTTATTTGACTGGTAGGAGTACATGTACCTATCTGAATGATTACTGTTACTTCTGCTTCCTACTGAAATATTGAAATCATGAACATTTGTAAAATAAAAACATATCTGCCAAGACAAATCTACTTGTAATTCCAAACATTCAAACAGGTAAAAAGTAATTTGTGGTAACTTCAGACAACCCCAATGGCTTGTTTGGCTGTACTCGTATTCTACTTGTAATTCCAAACATTCAAACAGGTAAAAAGTAATTTGTGGTAACTTCAGACAACCCCAAGGGCTCGTTTGGCTGTACTCGTATCCACCTCAATCCACATGCTGGGGTGGATTGGGGTGGAAACTAAACTAACTTATGGTACCTTTTAACAAGCTGTCTGTTTAGTTCATGATTCGAAATGACGATAGCTTGGAATTCAGAAGAGTACTAATTTGTGAGTACCAACTAACATTAAGAGAAAGTTACCTTCTCAATGTTCTCTCTGATTGCATATTTGCACGCACGCTGGCAAATTTCTGTGATATCTGCTCCACTGAACCCTTGCGTGTACTTAGCAAGAGCATTCAAGTCCACATCCTTCGCCACAGGGGACTTCCTAAGGCAAGCCTTGAAGATCTGGAGCCTAGACTGCTCATCAGGCAGTGGAATGTAGATAAGCTGGTCAAGACGCCCTGGCCTCAGCAGAGCGGGGTCAATGATGTCAGGCCTGTTTGTAGCCCCAATAATAAACACAGTTTTCTTGGCATTCATGCCATCCATCTCTGTCAGTAGCTGATTAAGCACTCTATCAGCCGCACCTCCAGCATCACCCACACTGCTTCCTCTCTGCAACATCGCATTAACATCTGTAAGACAAAGCATGGCACCAAAAACAATAAAGAGCCAAGGTGAGACATATGTATAGACCTGAGTAGCAATCGAGTCAAGCTCATCAAAGAAGAGGACACAAGGAGCAGATTGGCGAGCCTTGTCAAAAATTTCACGGACGTTGGCTTCACTCTCACCAAACCACATGGTAAGCAACTCAGGACCCTTGACGCTGATGAAGTTAGCCTGGCACTCATTGGCAATTGCCTTTGCCAACAAGGTCTTACCACAACCAGGAGGACCATAGAACAGAACTCCTTTGGATGGAGACATGCCAAACTTCTCAAACTTCTCCGGATGCTCCACAGGATATTGAACAGTCTGCATCAATTTTGAAAGAAATTAGCAAATTGTGGAACATAAACAATACCAAGAGCAGAAGGTCAATTAGCGTCTAATTACCTCCTGGAGCTCCCTCTTGACATTCTCCAGCCCACCAATATCCTCCCAAGAGACATTTGGGACTTCGACAACCTGAATCCAGAAAGCAAATTAAGCATCCCAGAACAAGAGCAGCTCACACAGATAATTATAGGCAGGTACTCACAGTTTCACGGAGAGCAGATGGGTTGCTTGTTCCAAGCGCGGTCTTGAAATGGTCATTTGTAACAGCCATCGAGTTCAATATCTCTGCATCTATTGTTTCATCCTCAAGGTCTATGATGTCCATCTTCTCACGAATGCACTGAAGAGCAGCCTCGGTGCAAAGCGCAGCAAGATCAGCACCAACGTACCCATGGGTATCCTTTGAAATGAGTTCCAAATTAACCTGGAAATTTCAGATAATGGACATCAAGACATGCTAGAAGAGACGTCAGAAATCATATTCATAATCAGTGTCAAGTGAATGGATCAAGAGTCACTTACATCTTCAGCTAGTTTCATGTTCTTAGTGTGAATACGGAGAACCTCAAGCCGGCCAACTTCATCAGGAACTCCAATGTCAATTTCCCGGTCAAACCTTCCAAATCTTCGAAGAGCAGGATCAATGCTGTTTGGTCTGTTTGTAGCACCCATAACAATAACATGGGAACGAGATTTGAGTCCATCCATAAGAGTCAGTAGCTGTGAAACAATACGACGCTCTACTTCTCCATTGGTCTTCTCTCTCTTGGGTGCAATGGAATCAATTTCATCAATGAAAATGATAGATGGAGCATTCTTCTCTGCTTCTTCAAATGCCTTCCTGAGATTGCTCTCACTCTCTCCTGCTAGCTTCGACATAATCTCTGGGCCATTGATCAGAAAGAAAAAGGCTCCAGTCTCATTTGCAACAGCACGAGCAATAAGAGTCTTTCCAGAACCAGGTGGCCCATACAGCAATATGCCCTTTGGTGGCTTCACACCAATAGATTTGAAAAGCTGAGGATGGCGTAGTGGAAGCTCAACAAGCTCTCTGATTTGGGCCATTTGCTTTCTAACTCCACCAACATCATCATAACCAACTTCATCAAGACGCTCCTCATCCTCCCTCTTAATAGGCTCCCCATCACAAAATATTTCAGTATCTGGCGCAACGATACAATATTCAGCAGGATCAGTCTCTATCACTTTGAATTCCACACTTCTCATTCCACCCCTGACAAGGAAAAGGTCTCCTTTCCTCACTGGCCTGTATGCTTCTAGGAAGTATGCTGCACAGTTTCATAAGGGATATTATTAGAAAATGACAGAACAGCGATAAGGTCTAGCATGACATGGCAGAAACAATATACAAGCTTATTAGTTATAGGGAGTATAAATGTCAGACTCCTCCCTGTTCAGAACTAAGTAAACCATTGACAAAAGAAGAGCAATACTTCAGTTCAAGTAACATGTAAATTAAGTATCATGGAGCCATGCTAATGGAGAAGTAGAGCGTCGTATTGTTTCTGCCATGTCATGCTAGACCTTATCGCTGTTCTGTCATTTTCTAATAATATCCCTTATGAAACTGTGCAGCATACTTCCTAGAAGCATACAGGCCAGTGAGGAAAGGAGACCTTTTCCTTGTCAGGGGTGGAATGAGAAGTGTGGAATTCAAAGTGATAGAGACTGATCCTGCTGAATATTGTATCGTTGCGCCAGATACTGAAATATTTTGTGATGGGGAGCCTATTAAGAGGAGGATGAGGAGCGTCTTGATGAAGTTGGTTATGATGATGTTGGTGGAGTTAGAAAGCAAATGGCCCAAATCAGAGAGCTTGTTGAGCTTCCACTACGCCATCCTCAGCTTTTCAAATCTATTGGTGTGAAGCCACCAAAGGGCATATTGCTGTATGGGCCACCTGGTTCTGGAAAGACTCTTATTGCTCGTGCTGTTGCAAATGAGACTGGAGCCTTTTTCTTTCTGATCAATGGCCCAGAGATTATGTCGAAGCTAGCAGGAGAGAGTGAGAGCAATCTCAGGAAGGCATTTGAAGAAGCAGAGAAGAATGCTCCATCTATCATTTTCATTGATGAAATTGATTCCATTGCACCCAAGAGAGAGAAGACCAATGGAGAAGTAGAGCGTCGTATTGTTTCACAGCTACTGACTCTTATGGATGGACTCAAATCTCGTTCCCATGTTATTGTTATGGGTGCTACAAACAGACCAAACAGCATTGATCCTGCTCTTCGAAGATTTGAAGGTTTGACCGGGAAATTGACATTGGAGTTCCTGATGAAGTGGCCGGCTTGAGGTTCTCCGTATTCACACTAAGAACATGAAACTAGCTGAAGATGTAAGTGACTCTTGATCCATTCACTTGACACTGATTATGAATATGATTTCTGACGTCTCTTCTAGCATGTCTTGATGTCCATTATCTGAAATTTCCAGGTTAATTTGGAACTCATTTCAAAGGATACCCATGGGTACGTTGGTGCTGATCTTGCTGCGCTTTGCACCGAGGCTGCTCTTCAGTGCATTCGTGAGAAGATGGACATCATAGACCTTGAGGATGAAACAATAGATGCAGAGATATTGAACTCGATGGCTGTTACAAATGACCATTTCAAGACCGCGCTTGGAACAAGCAACCCATCTGCTCTCCGTGAAACTGTGAGTACCTGCCTATAATTATCTGTGTGAGCTGCTCTTGTTCTGGGATGCTTAATTTGCTTTCTGGATTCAGGTTGTCGAAGTCCCAAATGTCTCTTGGGAGGATATTGGTGGGCTGGAGAATGTCAAGAGGGAGCTCCAGGAGGTAATTAGACGCTAATTGACCTTCTGCTCTTGGTATTGTTTATGTTCCACAATTTGCTAATTTCTTTCAAAATTGATGCAGACTGTTCAATATCCTGTGGAGCATCCGGAGAAGTTTGAGAAGTTTGGCATGTCTCCATCCAAAGGAGTTCTGTTCTATGGTCCTCCTGGTTGTGGTAAGACCTTGTTGGCAAAGGCAATTGCCAATGAGTGCCAGGCTAACTTCATCAGCGTCAAGGGTCCTGAGTTGCTTACCATGTGGTTTGGTGAGAGTGAAGCCAACGTCCGTGAAATTTTTGACAAGGCTCGCCAATCTGCTCCTTGTGTCCTCTTCTTTGATGAGCTTGACTCGATTGCTACTCAGGTCTATACATATGTCTCACCTTGGCTCTTTATTGTTTTTGGTGCCATGCTTTGTCTTACAGATGTTAATGCGATGTTGCAGAGAGGAAGCAGTGTGGGTGATGCTGGAGGTGCGGCTGATAGAGTGCTTAATCAGCTACTGACAGAGATGGATGGCATGAATGCCAAGAAAACTGTGTTTATTATTGGGGCTACAAACAGGCCTGACATCATTGACCCCGCTCTGCTGAGGCCAGGGCGTCTTGACCAGCTTATCTACATTCCACTGCCTGATGAGCAGTCTAGGCTCCAGATCTTCAAGGCTTGCCTTAGGAAGTCCCCTGTGGCGAAGGATGTGGACTTGAATGCTCTTGCTAAGTACACGCAAGGGTTCAGTGGAGCAGATATCACAGAAATTTGCCAGCGTGCGTGCAAATATGCAATCAGAGAGAACATTGAGAAGGTAACTTTCTCTTAATGTTAGTTGGTACTCACAAATTAGTACTCTTCTGAATTCCAAGCTATCGTCATTTCGAATCATGAACTAAACAGACAGCTTGTTAAAAGGTACCATAAGTTAGTTTAGTTTCCACCCCAATCCACCCCAGCATGTGGATTGAGGTGGATACGAGTACAGCCAAACGAGCCCTTGGGGTTGTCTGAAGTTACCACAAATTACTTTTTACCTGTTTGAATGTTTGGAATTACAAGTAGAATACGAGTACAGCCAAACAAGCCATTGGGGTTGTCTGAAGTTACCACAAATTACTTTTTACCTGTTTGAATGTTTGGAATTACAAGTAGATTTGTCTTGGCAGATATGTTTTTATTTTACAAATGTTCATGATTTCAATATTTCAGTAGGAAGCAGAAGTAACAGTAATCATTCAGATAGGTACATGTACTCCTACCAGTCAAATAAGTTATCTACCATAACTTGGGATGAACTTGGATCAACAGACTCTGATAATCAGCTTAAAGTTTTTTCAGGGTTAGAATGCTTTTTGGTTAATTTCTTTTATCATGTCTTGAAGTAGATGGACTTTTTATCAGAGGTTGAACTTCCTAGCTAATCTTGGTTTGACTGCTGTTTAGTTGCCCTATCGTTTCTCATCTGAATAAATCTCCTTGCAACATCTAATCTCGACAAATATTTTCAGGACATTGAGAGGGAAAGGCGGAGAAAGGACAACCCTGAGGCGATGGAGGAAGACGAAGTGGACGAGATCGCCGAGATCAAGGCGGCTCACTTTGAGGAGTCGATGAAGTATGCTCGGCGTAGTGTCAGTGATGCTGATATCCGCAAGTACCAGGCGTTTGCCCAGACATTGCAGCAGTCCCGTGGGTTCGGCAGTGAGTTCCGCTTCTCGGAGCAGTCGGCGACAGCTGGTGCTGCTGCAGCCGATCCGTTTGCATCTGCCGGCGCTGCAGCTGATGATGACGATCTATACAGCTAGGTGTCCTGTTGGGTTGGTTCTGGGTTGTTCGATATCAGTATCGTCAGTCATCTGTTTAAAACTGATCATACTTCAGACACGGGATGTCACGCAATGATATTTATTTTCCCTACATTTGACGTCGCTGAGATAATGTCCTCTCGGCTTTTGATTACTTTTTCATGCCATATTCTCCATGCCATTTTCTGGGCCATGACATTTTATTAATGATTGTTGTCATTATGTCACGAATCTTTTGGTGACGTGAGATCTATCTGTTATTACGTACGTGATCCGTGATCCAATGTGGATAACGACGGCGGTGTTGGCAGGTGTTGGCAGAGCAGGTCTGGATGAGATTGAAGGCTGAAAGCGGAGTACTAGCTTGGAGCTGCTGGATGATGAATTAATCGACGCTTATCTCATGAATTAGCAGCGCCAGGGAATAGTTGGTCCACTTGAATCCGACATTGTAATGGTTGGTGTAACTGCATTCCCGTGTTCCAGCGGTCTCCCTTGGCCCTGGCTCGTTTGTTGGAATCACCTGGCTCCTTTAAAAAAAGCCTTAACGTCGGCTAAGGTTAGACAGTTTTCCTGAAGTATATTTGTATGAAATATGTGATCTAGAGCTAAGAAATTGACACGTGCCAAAATTATGATGTGAACAAAGCAAATTTCTAGAGGAAATGCGACAAAGTTTACAAATCGTTGCAGCCAACCAAGCATCCAGCGTCCGTAAACATTTCACATTGGCTTTGCTTATGGTTTGCCTCATCCAACACTTTGCTTACGGTTACTATTGCTCCGTGTAAATCACCGACGTCCCGAAGAGACGTCAAGGTGACTGTTGGCCATGCGTATATACCCGATCAATCAATGGAATCAACATAGTGCAATCATTCTTCTTGTGTTCGATCTCTGGCTCTTTAGATTCGGGTATTTCGATTCTAAATAGAAAGGAATAGATATGGGCAATGAGAGCCCAAATGACTTATTGGAGCACAGATTCCATTTTATATTAAGAGAGTAGCTTGCCACATAAACAAATCAATAACGCGGCAAGAGAGTTGTTGATGAGAGAGAGAGGAGGAAACCATTTTTTTTAGAGGAAACAGTCTCGTCGTTCCGGCTTTTGCACCAAATGTCAAAGAAATGGGTGACATTGGGTGAGTCTGCTGGTTTCTACGTGTTGTGGCCCACCCCAGCCCCCACCCTCCTCCTCCATTGCCTTGGAGGCAGCATTCTCCATCATCTCGAACAGCACGAGCGCCTCACGGTGCTCCCCCACACTTGACGCACCCGTCGATCATGACGCTCCAGAACACCACGTCCCGCAGGGGGCATCCGAGCGAACACCTGCCGGGCGGCGGGGAGATTCCGGCAATTCGCATAACCATCGTCCATCGAGGAGCGTGTTCCAGGAGACAAGGTTACCCATTATTAAGGTTACCCTAAATCGAACATTCCTAATTTTAATTGTTAATTTTAGAAACCTACCTTTTGAACTATATATTATAAAAGTATATCTAATAGTGAATGTTATGTTGTTAACCTACATAGTTTATTGTAAGAAATGCCAACAACGACGCAATAACGGGTGCGGCCACTGCAGGTGCGCTGGCGCAGGCATGGCATCCTTCCTCGCGTGGTGGCTACAAGGATGTCAGTGCCGGATCCATGGGCATTGTGTCATTGCTTCATCGTCCTTGCTGGATCTTGGATAGATGTTGCTTGTGCATGCTAGGTTGCAGCTCCAGAGGTATAGCCATCTGGGTAAGGCCTTGGTGATGGCGTCCGAGGTGGGCCACAACACGTAGAAACCAGCAGACTCACCCAATGTCACCCATTTCTTTGACATTTGGTGCAAAAGCCGGAACGACGAGACTGTTTCCTCTAAAAAAAATGGTTTCCTCCTCTCTCTCTCATCAACAACTCTCTTGCCGCGTTATTGATTTGTTTATGTGGCAAGCTACTCTCTTAATATAAAATGGAATCTGTGCTCCAATAAGTCATTTGGGCTCTCATTGCCCATATCTATTCCTTTCTATTTAGAATCGAAATACCCGAATCTAAAGAGCCAGAGATCGAACACAAGAAGAATGATTGCACTATGTTGATTCCATTGATTGATCGGGTATATACGCATGGCCAAC
Organism: Tripidium arundinaceum; assembly: GCA_030439765.1. Taxonomy (NCBI): domain Eukaryota; kingdom Viridiplantae; phylum Streptophyta; class Magnoliopsida; order Poales; family Poaceae; genus Tripidium; species Tripidium arundinaceum. Next base: position 18,884 of record JAHUYU010002410.1, read on the forward strand.
AGTCACCTTGACGTCTCTTCGGGACGTCGGTGATTTACACGGAGCAATAGTAACCGTAAGCAAAGTGTTGGATGAGGCAAACCATAAGCAAAGCCAATGTGAAATGTTTACGGACGCTGGATGCTTGGTTGGCTGCAACGATTTGTAAACTTTGTCGCATTTCCTCTAGAAATTTGCTTTGTTCACATCATAATTTTGGCACGTGTCAATTTCTTAGCTCTAGATCACATATTTCATACAAATATACTTCAGGAAAACTGTCTAACCTTAGCCGACGTTAAGGCTTTTTTTAAAGGAGCCAGGTGATTCCAACAAACGAGCCAGGGCCAAGGGAGACCGCTGGAACACGGGAATGCAGTTACACCAACCATTACAATGTCGGATTCAAGTGGACCAACTATTCCCTGGCGCTGCTAATTCATGAGATAAGCGTCGATTAATTCATCATCCAGCAGCTCCAAGCTAGTACTCCGCTTTCAGCCTTCAATCTCATCCAGACCTGCTCTGCCAACACCTGCCAACACCGCCGTCGTTATCCACATTGGATCACGGATCACGTACGTAATAACAGATAGATCTCACGTCACCAAAAGATTCGTGACATAATGACAACAATCATTAATAAAATGTCATGGCCCAGAAAATGGCATGGAGAATATGGCATGAAAAAGTAATCAAAAGCCGAGAGGACATTATCTCAGCGACGTCAAATGTAGGGAAAATAAATATCATTGCGTGACATCCCGTGTCTGAAGTATGATCAGTTTTAAACAGATGACTGACGATACTGATATCGAACAACCCAGAACCAACCCAACAGGACACCTAGCTGTATAGATCGTCATCATCAGCTGCAGCGCCGGCAGATGCAAACGGATCGGCTGCAGCAGCACCAGCTGTCGCCGACTGCTCCGAGAAGCGGAACTCACTGCCGAACCCACGGGACTGCTGCAATGTCTGGGCAAACGCCTGGTACTTGCGGATATCAGCATCACTGACACTACGCCGAGCATACTTCATCGACTCCTCAAAGTGAGCCGCCTTGATCTCGGCGATCTCGTCCACTTCGTCTTCCTCCATCGCCTCAGGGTTGTCCTTTCTCCGCCTTTCCCTCTCAATGTCCTGAAAATATTTGTCGAGATTAGATGTTGCAAGGAGATTTATTCAGATGAGAAACGATAGGGCAACTAAACAGCAGTCAAACCAAGATTAGCTAGGAAGTTCAACCTCTGATAAAAAGTCCATCTACTTCAAGACATGATAAAAGAAATTAACCAAAAAGCATTCTAACCCTGAAAAAACTTTAAGCTGATTATCAGAGTCTGTTGATCCAAGTTCATCCCAAGTTATGGTAGATAACTTATTTGACTGGTAGGAGTACATGTACCTATCTGAATGATTACTGTTACTTCTGCTTCCTACTGAAATATTGAAATCATGAACATTTGTAAAATAAAAACATATCTGCCAAGACAAATCTACTTGTAATTCCAAACATTCAAACAGGTAAAAAGTAATTTGTGGTAACTTCAGACAACCCCAATGGCTTGTTTGGCTGTACTCGTATTCTACTTGTAATTCCAAACATTCAAACAGGTAAAAAGTAATTTGTGGTAACTTCAGACAACCCCAAGGGCTCGTTTGGCTGTACTCGTATCCACCTCAATCCACATGCTGGGGTGGATTGGGGTGGAAACTAAACTAACTTATGGTACCTTTTAACAAGCTGTCTGTTTAGTTCATGATTCGAAATGACGATAGCTTGGAATTCAGAAGAGTACTAATTTGTGAGTACCAACTAACATTAAGAGAAAGTTACCTTCTCAATGTTCTCTCTGATTGCATATTTGCACGCACGCTGGCAAATTTCTGTGATATCTGCTCCACTGAACCCTTGCGTGTACTTAGCAAGAGCATTCAAGTCCACATCCTTCGCCACAGGGGACTTCCTAAGGCAAGCCTTGAAGATCTGGAGCCTAGACTGCTCATCAGGCAGTGGAATGTAGATAAGCTGGTCAAGACGCCCTGGCCTCAGCAGAGCGGGGTCAATGATGTCAGGCCTGTTTGTAGCCCCAATAATAAACACAGTTTTCTTGGCATTCATGCCATCCATCTCTGTCAGTAGCTGATTAAGCACTCTATCAGCCGCACCTCCAGCATCACCCACACTGCTTCCTCTCTGCAACATCGCATTAACATCTGTAAGACAAAGCATGGCACCAAAAACAATAAAGAGCCAAGGTGAGACATATGTATAGACCTGAGTAGCAATCGAGTCAAGCTCATCAAAGAAGAGGACACAAGGAGCAGATTGGCGAGCCTTGTCAAAAATTTCACAGACGTTGGCTTCACTCTCACCAAACCACATGGTAAGCAACTCAGGACCCTTGACGCTGATGAAGTTAGCCTGGCACTCATTGGCAATTGCCTTTGCCAACAAGGTCTTACCACAACCAGGAGGACCATAGAACAGAACTCCTTTGGATGGAGACATGCCAAACTTCTCAAACTTCTCCGGATGCTCCACAGGATATTGAACAGTCTGCATCAATTTTGAAAGAAATTAGCAAATTGTGGAACATAAACAATACCAAGAGCAGAAGGTCAATTAGCGTCTAATTACCTCCTGGAGCTCCCTCTTGACATTCTCCAGCCCACCAATATCCTCCCAAGAGACATTTGGGACTTCGACAACCTGAATCCAGAAAGCAAATTAAGCATCCCAGAACAAGAGCAGCTCACACAGATAATTATAGGCAGGTACTCACAGTTTCACGGAGAGCAGATGGGTTGCTTGTTCCAAGCGCGGTCTTGAAATGGTCATTTGTAACAGCCATCGAGTTCAATATCTCTGCATCTATTGTTTCATCCTCAAGGTCTATGATGTCCATCTTCTCACGAATGCACTGAAGAGCAGCCTCGGTGCAAAGCGCAGCAAGATCAGCACCAACGTACCCATGGGTATCCTTTGAAATGAGTTCCAAATTAACCTGGAAATTTCAGATAATGGACATCAAGACATGCTAGAAGAGACGTCAGAAATCATATTCATAATCAGTGTCAAGTGAATGGATCAAGAGTCACTTACATCTTCAGCTAGTTTTTGTGTTATCGTGGGTGACAAATTTTGTTAGCGAACTTTATGGCTACTGTTTGTCCATGGATCTATTTCTCACCTTATGTTTTGTCTTATAGGGTAAGAAGAGGAAAGACACTATTTGCATTGTCCTTGCGGATGAAACCTGTGATGAGCCAAAGGTTCGGATGAACAAGGTTGTCCGCCAGAACCTGAGGGTGAGGCTTGGTGATGTGGTTTCTGTCCACCAGTGCCAGGATGTGAAATACGGGAAGCGTGTGCACATTCTTCCAATTGATGATACAGTTGAAGGCATTACAGGGAACCTGTTTGATGCCTTCTTGAAACGTGAGTTTGTGATCTTGTGAATTTCTCAGTTGATCTAGTTTTATGCATTAGCATGGCTCCATGATACTTAATTTACATGTTACTTGAACTGAAGTATTGCTCTTCTTTTGTCAATGGTTTACTTAGTTCTGAACAGGGAGGAGTCTGACATTTATACTCCCTATAACTAATAAGCTTGTATATTGTTTCTGCCATGTCATGCTAGACCTTATCGCTGTTCTGTCATTTTCTAATAATATCCCTTATGAAACTGTGCAGCATACTTCCTAGAAGCATACAGGCCAGTGAGGAAAGGAGACCTTTTCCTTGTCAGGGGTGGAATGAGAAGTGTGGAATTCAAAGTGATAGAGACTGATCCTGCTGAATATTGTATCGTTGCGCCAGATACTGAAATATTTTGTGATGGGGAGCCTATTAAGAGGGAGGATGAGGAGCGTCTTGATGAAGTTGGTTATGATGATGTTGGTGGAGTTAGAAAGCAAATGGCCCAAATCAGAGAGCTTGTTGAGCTTCCACTACGCCATCCTCAGCTTTTCAAATCTATTGGTGTGAAGCCACCAAAGGGCATATTGCTGTATGGGCCACCTGGTTCTGGAAAGACTCTTATTGCTCGTGCTGTTGCAAATGAGACTGGAGCCTTTTTCTTTCTGATCAATGGCCCAGAGATTATGTCGAAGCTAGCAGGAGAGAGTGAGAGCAATCTCAGGAAGGCATTTGAAGAAGCAGAGAAGAATGCTCCATCTATCATTTTCATTGATGAAATTGATTCCATTGCACCCAAGAGAGAGAAGACCAATGGAGAAGTAGAGCGTCGTATTGTTTCACAGCTACTGACTCTTATGGATGGACTCAAATCTCGTTCCCATGTTATTGTTATGGGTGCTACAAACAGACCAAACAGCATTGATCCTGCTCTTCGAAGATTTGGAAGGTTTGACCGGGAAATTGACATTGGAGTTCCTGATGAAGTTGGCCGGCTTGAGGTTCTCCGTATTCACACTAAGAACATGAAACTAGCTGAAGATGTAAGTGACTCTTGATCCATTCACTTGACACTGATTATGAATATGATTTCTGACGTCTCTTCTAGCATGTCTTGATGTCCATTATCTGAAATTTCCAGGTTAATTTGGAACTCATTTCAAAGGATACCCATGGGTACGTTGGTGCTGATCTTGCTGCGCTTTGCACCGAGGCTGCTCTTCAGTGCATTCGTGAGAAGATGGACATCATAGACCTTGAGGATGAAACAATAGATGCAGAGATATTGAACTCGATGGCTGTTACAAATGACCATTTCAAGACCGCGCTTGGAACAAGCAACCCATCTGCTCTCCGTGAAACTGTGAGTACCTGCCTATAATTATCTGTGTGAGCTGCTCTTGTTCTGGGATGCTTAATTTGCTTTCTGGATTCAGGTTGTCGAAGTCCCAAATGTCTCTTGGGAGGATATTGGTGGGCTGGAGAATGTCAAGAGGGAGCTCCAGGAGGTAATTAGACGCTAATTGACCTTCTGCTCTTGGTATTGTTTATGTTCCACAATTTGCTAATTTCTTTCAAAATTGATGCAGACTGTTCAATATCCTGTGGAGCATCCGGAGAAGTTTGAGAAGTTTGGCATGTCTCCATCCAAAGGAGTTCTGTTCTATGGTCCTCCTGGTTGTGGTAAGACCTTGTTGGCAAAGGCAATTGCCAATGAGTGCCAGGCTAACTTCATCAGCGTCAAGGGTCCTGAGTTGCTTACCATGTGGTTTGGTGAGAGTGAAGCCAACGTCTGTGAAATTTTTGACAAGGCTCGCCAATCTGCTCCTTGTGTCCTCTTCTTTGATGAGCTTGACTCGATTGCTACTCAGGTCTATACATATGTCTCACCTTGGCTCTTTATTGTTTTTGGTGCCATGCTTTGTCTTACAGATGTTAATGCGATGTTGCAGAGAGGAAGCAGTGTGGGTGATGCTGGAGGTGCGGCTGATAGAGTGCTTAATCAGCTACTGACAGAGATGGATGGCATGAATGCCAAGAAAACTGTGTTTATTATTGGGGCTACAAACAGGCCTGACATCATTGACCCCGCTCTGCTGAGGCCAGGGCGTCTTGACCAGCTTATCTACATTCCACTGCCTGATGAGCAGTCTAGGCTCCAGATCTTCAAGGCTTGCCTTAGGAAGTCCCCTGTGGCGAAGGATGTGGACTTGAATGCTCTTGCTAAGTACACGCAAGGGTTCAGTGGAGCAGATATCACAGAAATTTGCCAGCGTGCGTGCAAATATGCAATCAGAGAGAACATTGAGAAGGTAACTTTCTCTTAATGTTAGTTGGTACTCACAAATTAGTACTCTTCTGAATTCCAAGCTATCGTCATTTCGAATCATGAACTAAACAGACAGCTTGTTAAAAGGTACCATAAGTTAGTTTAGTTTCCACCCCAATCCACCCCAGCATGTGGATTGAGGTGGATACGAGTACAGCCAAACGAGCCCTTGGGGTTGTCTGAAGTTACCACAAATTACTTTTTACCTGTTTGAATGTTTGGAATTACAAGTAGAATACGAGTACAGCCAAACAAGCCATTGGGGTTGTCTGAAGTTACCACAAATTACTTTTTACCTGTTTGAATGTTTGGAATTACAAGTAGATTTGTCTTGGCAGATATGTTTTTATTTTACAAATGTTCATGATTTCAATATTTCAGTAGGAAGCAGAAGTAACAGTAATCATTCAGATAGGTACATGTACTCCTACCAGTCAAATAAGTTATCTACCATAACTTGGGATGAACTTGGATCAACAGACTCTGATAATCAGCTTAAAGTTTTTTCAGGGTTAGAATGCTTTTTGGTTAATTTCTTTTATCATGTCTTGAAGTAGATGGACTTTTTATCAGAGGTTGAACTTCCTAGCTAATCTTGGTTTGACTGCTGTTTAGTTGCCCTATCGTTTCTCATCTGAATAAATCTCCTTGCAACATCTAATCTCGACAAATATTTTCAGGACATTGAGAGGGAAAGGCGGAGAAAGGACAACCCTGAGGCGATGGAGGAAGACGAAGTGGACGAGATCGCCGAGATCAAGGCGGCTCACTTTGAGGAGTCGATGAAGTATGCTCGGCGTAGTGTCAGTGATGCTGATATCCGCAAGTACCAGGCGTTTGCCCAGACATTGCAGCAGTCCCGTGGGTTCGGCAGTGAGTTCCGCTTCTCGGAGCAGTCGGCGACAGCTGGTGCTGCTGCAGCCGATCCGTTTGCATCTGCCGGCGCTGCAGCTGATGATGACGATCTATACAGCTAGGTGTCCTGTTGGGTTGGTTCTGGGTTGTTCGATATCAGTATCGTCAGTCATCTGTTTAAAACTGATCATACTTCAGACACGGGATGTCACGCAATGATATTTATTTTCCCTACATTTGACGTCGCTGAGATAATGTCCTCTCGGCTTTTGATTACTTTTTCATGCCATATTCTCCATGCCATTTTCTGGGCCATGACATTTTATTAATGATTGTTGTCATTATGTCACGAATCTTTTGGTGACGTGAGATCTATCTGTTATTACGTACGTGATCCGTGATCCAATGTGGATAACGACGGCGGTGTTGGCAGGTGTTGGCAGAGCAGGTCTGGATGAGATTGAAGGCTGAAAGCGGAGTACTAGCTTGGAGCTGCTGGATGATGAATTAATCGACGCTTATCTCATGAATTAGCAGCGCCAGGGAATAGTTGGTCCACTTGAATCCGACATTGTAATGGTTGGTGTAACTGCATTCCCGTGTTCCAGCGGTCTCCCTTGGCCCTGGCTCGTTTGTTGGAATCACCTGGCTCCTTTAAAAAAAGCCGAGAGGACATTATCTCAGCGACGTCAAATGTAGGGAAAATAAATATCATTGCGTGACATCCCGTGTCTGAAGTATGATCAGTTTTAAACAGATGACTGACGATACTGATATCGAACAACCCAGAACCAACCCAACAGGACACCTAGCTGTATAGATCGTCATCATCAGCTGCAGCGCCGGCAGATGCAAACGGATCGGCTGCAGCAGCACCAGCTGTCGCCGACTGCTCCGAGAAGCGGAACTCACTGCCGAACCCACGGGACTGCTGCAATGTCTGGGCAAACGCCTGGTACTTGCGGATATCAGCATCACTGACACTACGCCGAGCATACTTCATCGACTCCTCAAAGTGAGCCGCCTTGATCTCGGCGATCTCGTCCACTTCGTCTTCCTCCATCGCCTCAGGGTTGTCCTTTCTCCGCCTTTCCCTCTCAATGTCCTGAAAATATTTGTCGAGATTAGATGTTGCAAGGAGATTTATTCAGATGAGAAACGATAGGGCAACTAAACAGCAGTCAAACCAAGATTAGCTAGGAAGTTCAACCTCTGATAAAAAGTCCATCTACTTCAAGACATGATAAAAGAAATTAACCAAAAAGCATTCTAACCCTGAAAAAACTTTAAGCTGATTATCAGAGTCTGTTGATCCAAGTTCATCCCAAGTTATGGTAGATAACTTATTTGACTGGTAGGAGTACATGTACCTATCTGAATGATTACTGTTACTTCTGCTTCCTACTGAAATATTGAAATCATGAACATTTGTAAAATAAAAACATATCTGCCAAGACAAATCTACTTGTAATTCCAAACATTCAAACAGGTAAAAAGTAATTTGTGGTAACTTCAGACAACCCCAATGGCTTGTTTGGCTGTACTCGTATTCTACTTGTAATTCCAAACATTCAAACAGGTAAAAAGTAATTTGTGGTAACTTCAGACAACCCCAAGGGCTCGTTTGGCTGTACTCGTATCCACCTCAATCCACATGCTGGGGTGGATTGGGGTGGAAACTAAACTAACTTATGGTACCTTTTAACAAGCTGTCTGTTTAGTTCATGATTCGAAATGACGATAGCTTGGAATTCAGAAGAGTACTAATTTGTGAGTACCAACTAACATTAAGAGAAAGTTACCTTCTCAATGTTCTCTCTGATTGCATATTTGCACGCACGCTGGCAAATTTCTGTGATATCTGCTCCACTGAACCCTTGCGTGTACTTAGCAAGAGCATTCAAGTCCACATCCTTCGCCACAGGGGACTTCCTAAGGCAAGCCTTGAAGATCTGGAGCCTAGACTGCTCATCAGGCAGTGGAATGTAGATAAGCTGGTCAAGACGCCCTGGCCTCAGCAGAGCGGGGTCAATGATGTCAGGCCTGTTTGTAGCCCCAATAATAAACACAGTTTTCTTGGCATTCATGCCATCCATCTCTGTCAGTAGCTGATTAAGCACTCTATCAGCCGCACCTCCAGCATCACCCACACTGCTTCCTCTCTGCAACATCGCATTAACATCTGTAAGACAAAGCATGGCACCAAAAACAATAAAGAGCCAAGGTGAGACATATGTATAGACCTGAGTAGCAATCGAGTCAAGCTCATCAAAGAAGAGGACACAAGGAGCAGATTGGCGAGCCTTGTCAAAAATTTCACAGACGTTGGCTTCACTCTCACCAAACCACATGGTAAGCAACTCAGGACCCTTGACGCTGATGAAGTTAGCCTGGCACTCATTGGCAATTGCCTTTGCCAACAAGGTCTTACCACAACCAGGAGGACCATAGAACAGAACTCCTTTGGATGGAGACATGCCAAACTTCTCAAACTTCTCCGGATGCTCCACAGGATATTGAACAGTCTGCATCAATTTTGAAAGAAATTAGCAAATTGTGGAACATAAACAATACCAAGAGCAGAAGGTCAATTAGCGTCTAATTACCTCCTGGAGCTCCCTCTTGACATTCTCCAGCCCACCAATATCCTCCCAAGAGACATTTGGGACTTCGACAACCTGAATCCAGAAAGCAAATTAAGCATCCAGAACAAGAGCAGCTCACACAGATAATTATAGGCAGGTACTCACAGTTTCACGGAGAGCAGATGGGTTGCTTGTTCCAAGCGCGGTCTTGAAATGGTCATTTGTAACAGCCATCGAGTTCAATATCTCTGCATCTATTGTTTCATCCTCAAGGTCTATGATGTCCATCTTCTCACGAATGCACTGAAGAGCAGCCTCGGTGCAAAGCGCAGCAAGATCAGCACCAACGTACCCATGGGTATCCTTTGAAATGAGTTCCAAATTAACCTGGAAATTTCAGATAATGGACATCAAGACATGCTAGAAGAGACGTCAGAAATCATATTCATAATCAGTGTCAAGTGAATGGATCAAGAGTCACTTACATCTTCAGCTAGTTTCATGTTCTTAGTGTGAATACGGAGAACCTCAAGCCGGCCAACTTCATCAGGAACTCCAATGTCAATTTCCCGGTCAAACCTTCCAAATCTTCGAAGAGCAGGATCAATGCTGTTTGGTCTGTTTGTAGCACCCATAACAATAACATGGGAACGAGATTTGAGTCCATCCATAAGAGTCAGTAGCTGTGAAACAATACGACGCTCTACTTCTCCATTGGTCTTCTCTCTCTTGGGTGCAATGGAATCAATTTCATCAATGAAAATGATAGATGGAGCATTCTTCTCTGCTTCTTCAAATGCCTTCCTGAGATTGCTCTCACTCTCTCCTGCTAGCTTCGACATAATCTCTGGGCCATTGATCAGAAAGAAAAAGGCTCCAGTCTCATTTGCAACAGCACGAGCAATAAGAGTCTTTCCAGAACCAGGTGGCCCATACAGCAATATGCCCTTTGGTGGCTTCACACCAATAGATTTGAAAAGCTGAGGATGGCGTAGTGGAAGCTCAACAAGCTCTCTGATTTGGGCCATTTGCTTTCTAACTCCACCAACATCATCATAACCAACTTCATCAAGACGCTCCTCATCCTCCCTCTTAATAGGCTCCCCATCACAAAATATTTCAGTATCTGGCGCAACGATACAATATTCAGCAGGATCAGTCTCTATCACTTTGAATTCCACACTTCTCATTCCACCCCTGACAAGGAAAAGGTCTCCTTTCCTCACTGGCCTGTATGCTTCTAGGAAGTATGCTGCACAGTTTCATAAGGGATATTATTAGAAAATGACAGAACAGCGATAAGGTCTAGCATGACATGGCAGAAACAATATACAAGCTTATTAGTTATAGGGAGTATAAATGTCAGACTCCTCCCTGTTCAGAACTAAGTAAACCATTGACAAAAGAAGAGCAATACTTCAGTTCAAGTAACATGTAAATTAAGTATCATGGAGCCATGCTAATGCATAAAACTAGATCAACTGAGAAATTCACAAGATCACAAACTCACGTTTCAAGAAGGCATCAAACAGGTTCCCTGTAATGCCTTCAACTGTATCATCAATTGGAAGAATGTGCACACGCTTCCCGTATTTCACATCCTGGCACTGGTGGACAGAAACCACATCACCAAGCCTCACCCTCAGGTTCTGGCGGACAACCTTGTTCATCCGAACCTTTGGCTCATCACAGGTTTCATCCGCAAGGACAATGCAAATAGTGTCTTTCCTCTTCTTACCCTATAAGACAAACATAAGGTGAGAAATAGATCCATGGACAAACAGTAGCCATAAAGTTCGCTAACAAAATTTGTCACCCACGATAACACAAAAACTAGCTGCTGGGCCATAAAATAAAGAGACTTAAAAAAAAAGATAGGCCAATACATATCCAATTGCTCAGTCCCCTGTACACACTAGAGTTACAAGTGCAAGCATCACATCCAAATTATCATGCTAGGAATCACAAAATAACAATTCTGTATGCAGCACATCATCTCCGTCTAACAGAACAATGAACACAAATCTGAATAATACTATTAAATGTGTTGATTCCCTGTTCTAACTATGAACAATGAGACATTAATGCAAAAAGGGTGGTTGCATTTAAATCTAGAACAGATGTATGAGGAGAATATTTTTTTGAACATAACAAACCAACTATATTAAAATTTGTTACTGAAGCAATAAAAGAAATCTAGATTACTATTACCTTCAACTGAATCAATGGTGTACGAATGCAAATCCGCAAAATTCTACAATCTACATGCTACAGCAGCAAAACAGAGGGACCCAAATACCCTCGGCATATTCAAATTCCCAAAC
>JAHUYU010000244.1:0-24299 GCA_030439765.1 Tripidium arundinaceum
TTGAAGAATCAAGTTAAGTTTGTCTGGTCAACTGAATGTGAAGAAGCTTTTCAAACTCTGAAAAAGTTGTTAACCACGGCACCAATATTAGCGCAACCAGACATTGAGAAGCCATTTGATGTTTATTGTGATGCTTCTGGTACTGGCATTGGGTGTGTATTGATGCAAGAAGGCAGAGTTATTGCCTATGCTTCAAGACAACTTAAGCGTCATGAAGAACACTATCCAACTCATGATTTGGAATTAGCAGCTGTGGTACATGCCTTGAAGATCTGGCGTAAACACAGAATTCATAAGATACATGAAATGAGCAGGGGCATTGGTTAGACCGAAGGACATAACCAAATATTCATACAGGCCATATCTGGTTGTCAATGCTGTTTTTGAAACATCTTCAGGACGAATTTTTATTTGGTGGTAACCAGATCGAAGATCGATCTTTGAGAACACTTTGGCTCCCGCAAGTTGATAAAAAAGTAGATCAATGCGTGGTAGAGGATATTTGTTTTTGATAGTCACTTCATTCAGTGGACGGTAATCGACACACAACCTTAGTGTGTGGTCCTTCTTCTTCACGAAAATAGCTGGACATCCCCATGGTGAGGAGCTAGGTCTGATAAAACCTTTATCAAGTAACTCTTGTAACTGAGTTTTCAACTCTGCTAACTCTTTAGGTGGCATTCTATAGGCTCTTCTAGATATTGGGGCAGTCCCAGGGTTCAAATCAATTACGAACTCAACATCTCTGTCTGGAGGTAAGCCAGGTAGATCTTCCGGGAACACATCTGGAAACTCACAGACTACAGGAATATCTTCGAGCTCTTTCACTGTGGTGGCACAAACTCTATCCACTGCTCTCTTAGGTGTTGGAAAGTGGATAAGAAGGTGGGAACCGCTATCAGGTAAATTTAGCCTCACTGTTCTATTCAGTGTATCAATAACAGCTCCTTGCTGATACATCCAATTCATACCTAGGATCACATCTATATCTTGATCCTTCAGTATTATCATAGTGGTGGGAAAGATATGCCCACCCAACTCTATAGGCACCTGATATACCATTTCCTTAGTACACAGACATCCCCCAGGCGACTGTATAAAGAAATTCTCCTTGGTTTCCCCAATTGGGATTTCATGCTTTATGACAAAGGTTCGGTTAATGAATGTATGCGATGCACCAGAATCAAAAAGTATAACTGCAGGGTGGTTGGCAACAGGAAACGTACTCATCATCACGGGCTCCCCCTCGGGTATTGCTTCAGCCTGGGTGTAGAAGACACGCCCAGTTTTCTTTTCAGCTTTACCTTTCTGAGTATTCTGATTATTGTTCCTGTTCTGATTCTGCTGCGGATTTCCATGAGCTTTCTGGAAATTAGGGTTATACTGCTTTGGGAAAGGACATTCTCGGGAGAAATGACCTGACTTCCCACAATTGTAACATGGGTAGTTATGATTTTGGGAAGTGGGGTTACGGATGCCTGGGGCATTCGGCTGTTGTGGAGCAGGAAGAGCTGCAGTAGGTCGAATGTATGACTGCTGCTTGACTTGAAACTGAGGTGGATGATAAGGAAAACGAGAATGATTAACAGGATGATAAACTATCTTCTGGCGCTTGATGTTGCCACCAGAAAACCCAGATGACATACTCTTCTTCTTTTTGGCTTCCTTATGTAAACGGTTCTTTTCTTCGCAAGCAATAGCAATGTTGACAGTCTCATGGTAAGTAGCATTGGTGCAAGTGGTCATCATTGTCTGAATCTTGGTATTCATACCTCGCATAAAATAGTTCTTCTTTTTGCGATCAGAGTTGACATATTCAGTAGCATATTGAGACAGATGGTTGAACTTGCCAACATATTCCATAACAGACTGATTTCCCTGCCACAGAGCAAGGAACTCCTCTAGCTTCATAGTCATTATTCCCTCTGGAATATAGTGAGCACGAAAAGCCTCACAGAATTCGGCCCAAGTTACATGGTGACCAGCTGGCTGTGCAGCAAGAAGATTAGCCCACCAAGTTCCTGCCGCACCCCTGAGCTGTTGGGCTGCAAACATGGGCTTCTGCAATTCGGTACAGTCGATAAGACCAAATTTCTGTTCCATAGTGCGGAGCCAGTCCTCAGCTTCCAGAGGTTCATCTGCCCTGGAAAATACTGGTGGACGTGTGTTGGTGAAGTCAACATAGGTGGTCTCCTCTGGATGGTCAATTCGACCATGGTTGCCTTGCGGAGCATGCTGATTATTCCGAGCTAACTCCCGCAGTAATCGAGCGTTGTCTGCGGTGACATTGACTAATGCTGCAATAGCATCTGCCAAGGTTGGAGGAACTGGTGGTGGATTAGGAGCATCATCCCCACCCTGAGAAGTACCAGCACCATTAGAAGCACGGGTACGAGCAGGCATCTGTTCATAAACAGACCAAACTTTATTCACAAACATTTATTGAACCCTTAAAAGAGTCACAGCAAACAGACCACAAAGGATTTGCTTATTTATCATACAAGTCTTCCTCTTGGCAGAACTACCCAACGCTAAGGTTTTCATACCACTTTAACCCCTACACATGACCTTAACTCAGTCCTCCTGATCTGTGTCCATCCCAGAAGTACCACTGCCATTTTTGTCGCTACTATCAGTCTGCACCTGTTCTTCTGGATCTTCTCCTCCTTCCTCGGACTCTTCATCGCCAGCTAGGATGACACCAGGGTCCATCTCAGCTGCATTTGGAAGATGATTTGGATCCAGGAGGTTGTTCAACCGGTGACATTCTTCATGCAGGTTGTTGTAAACCTCAAGATCTTCAACATAAAACTCAAGCTCAGCAACCCTGGCTCTGGCTATATCTTCTCTGGTCCAAGCATCATTGCGTTGATTCATGGCCTTAATTGCAACTCGCTCACAGTTCTGTTGAGCCACTATGAGGTGCTGCAACTGACCCTGAAGCTCACCGATCTTGACTACATCTATCATCCTGTCTCTGGTAGCCTGTGCTAGCTCTGTAGTAAGCCTCTCAATCTTAGCCTGCGGATTAGGCCTGCTGTTGCTGCTACTTGCATCTTCCATTCTAGGAGCAAGCTGGTGACGCGGAACTCCTTTGCCTCCAGTAGACTTACGAGCGGTGAGCTTAGTACGGGCCATCCTACAGATAGTAAGATTGGAATTATTAAGAGTGATTTAAAGAGGAAAAGACGGTTAGCAAGAAATACGATTGATTTCAACTAACCCAACCTACTATTTACATAAACATATGTATACACAGGGAGAAAATAATTATTAGGTTAATTAAGCATGATGCATGAATCGTACTTACGAACCAAGCATAACAAAACTTAAAGTAAGTTAACATAGCGGAGTGCTAAAACACATCCAGTTTGTGACAACATAGGGCAATATAAGACGCTATTCCACTACAAAACTTTCAAAATAAGGGTTTAAAAGTTGCGGAGATGAATCGGGATAAGTCCGAAGCAATTTGGACCAAAGTAGCAGTTTACATTTCTTTGACTCAAACTGTTTTGAAGTTTTGTAAATAGTACTACAATAGCGCTTGTAACGGATGCTCTGATACTAGCTGTGGCAGAACCTCCTAAATTATATGGTCCACACGCACATGCCATTGTCCCAAAGACCTTTGACGACTATGCGTGTGTACCAAGTAACTTAAGAAGTCTGTCGGGTGTCCTCAGGAAACCCGAATCATCCACATTCTTTCCGAGCAGGATCCCATTACAGAGGCATTGCAGTATTACAACAGTTTAAACAAATATATTACATCAGAGTAAAAGTGCGGAAGTATTACATAACATTATTTTACAAACCCGTTGTTCCAAAGCTTACAACTATAAGTACTAATATTACAAACCATATGTAGTGGAGTAGCATTAGTAACATTATACATAGCACACAAAAGTCATACCCTGCCCAAGGGTCACACCAACTACTCATCGTCATCCACTTGAAAGACCGTCATGCAGCACGGTCCGAAACAGACCTGCTCATGAGGCTCACCTGCAACAAGGGTTAAAGAACCCTGAGTAATGGATACTCAACAAGACTTAACTGACTAAAAGGAGGAGAAGACTCAAGAATGCAGGCTCAGGGGATTCAAGGTAAGGTTTTAGCAAGCATCAAGAGTTTCTTTGCATAAAAGCTCACTAACAATGGATCCTTAACTTTCATTATTTTAACTCATTTTAAGTCATCATTAAAGATGAGTGATTCCTAGTCTAGATCAAACACTTGTCATCACAATCCATCTTGTTCTTTCCTCAAGTTTCATTTCTTAACTACGATGATGGTGCGAGAATCAAGTCTCCTTTTCTCGTGGAGCAAACGACGATTCGAACTGCTTATCATAACCTAGCTGGGGCTTCCTAACCACACGACATATGCGGGACTTTAACCCACATATATCAACCTGACTCACGGATCCTCCAAGACAAGAACGGGTCCGCGCCACCCGAGAGTACAGTACACCACTAATCCAGCCCATTACCACGTGGGTACACACTACTCTCGCCATCTCTCCACTCCCAGTGCGCGAGTAGCCATTCTCGTAACGGAATAGCCGAAGTAGGGCTTATCGGAGTATGTGGCTAGTACTAACAAAGTTCTTGATCCAAGGGCCAACCAACGGACGGTCCTTAATCAACACAGATGGAAACACTACACGGGACTCCATTCCCGATGCAAGTTACCCGTCCGGTCTCATATTATATATCATAACTCATTATTCATCAAGTTATGTCATCATCATATCATTTTTCAAACTTTTCATTAAATACCTACTTTACTAAGCATAGCTAAGCATACTAGGCATTTTTAAATCAAAACAGGTATCAAGGATGATATGGTAATAATCAAGGTTGGTAATGCAACAATTAGGTAACCACTCAACTCCTAATTACCTAATGCAACATTTTATAACAAGTGATGTAAAACTTTATAAAATTCAAGGTAGGGTTGAATGCATCCGGGGCTTGCCTTGGTTGGCAGGGTAGTCAGGCTCTTCTGAGGTACCACAGATGTCAAACCCAACTTCAACTGGTGGTTGACTTTCCTCTAAAGCTTGGTCAACTCTTTCAGGCTCAACCTCGTTCACTATACGTGATAATGATGCATGCTTAATGAAATGTTCAGGATGGAACATGATAACATGGTAAAGATAGCAAAACAAGATTGAGTAACTGGAGTACAACTTTCCTTCACGGTACAGTTGCAAGCCAACAAAAACAACTTGTTGTATTACTTTAGGGTTTTCTAAGTCATTAAGCACTAATGACTAACATTAGATAAAAGACAACTTATTAACAAACCCTAATCACTACTCAAGTAATTAGGTTTATGGTTTTATTATTTACTAAACATTAATCACATGTATTAATTAACCAATTAATTAATTAACAAAACTTAATTATGGTTAAGCATAAACCTAGTTATTAATTTAAGTGTCAAGGATCATTAGGGTTAATGACCCAAGGTCATCACTCAAACCAAAATCACACAACACTCCAAGTAAAAAGGCTAAAATATCTAATCAAATTAATTATTCAATTAATTAAAACATAGGTCAAAATTAAACTTTGTCAAAATGACCTCAAACTTTTTATACAGGTTGGTCATACCAAGAAACAGTGGCAAAACAAATTTCATAATTTTTGGACTTATATTTTATCTATTAAAAATCCTACATGGTCCATTTATGAATTAATTGGCTAATTTTTCTTATACATAAAAAATTATAAAAATTCATGTTTAATATTTTTCATAAATACCACACATATCAGAGAGGCTACACAAAAATTTTCATAATTTTTGGAGCTGTATAAAAATTTATACAAAAAGAACAAATATCAGCACTATTTAACCTTTTCTGAAAAAGAATAAAACATTTCCCGCACTCTTTCTTAGACTGATAGGCGGGACCCGGCGTCGGCACAGTGATCCCGACGTTGACTCGATGCTGGTCGGCTCTGACCGGCGTTTTCTCACCGGCGGGGAGCTCACCGGCGACGGCGAGGGCACCGCTATGCTCAGGACAACACCGCGCATCGATCTAGGTGTCTAACTCAAACCCTACCGCATCGCAACAGGCGTACCGTCGACCATGGCGGCACGGCGGAGCTCCGGTGCGGTGGAGACGACTGCCAAAGGCTTGGCCGGCGTCAGCGAGGTGCGCAACGCACTCCACACACTCAGGCGAACGCGATAGAGTACTCCAAAGAACTTGAACGACACATATAGGGTTTGGCCACGCGTGACGGCGGTGCGGCGGAGCACGGCTCGCCGGCGACACGCGGACCAGCGCTTTCAGCGCGGTAGTGTTTAAACGGAGAGCACGAGAAGACTCAGGAGCTCACCGCGATGCTACTGCACACGAAGAGGAGGACTGGAACGGGGCGGAGTACCGAGGTCGACGATAGCCGTGTCTGCGGCGGCGTGAACCCGGCGGCGAGGGCACGTTCCGACGTGTCCTGCACGGTAGAGGTAAAATAGACGAGCCGATGAGCTAGACGGTGTCATAGCGAGCTCAGCGCACTAGCTGGTTGGGCGGAAGACTCACCGAGCTGGCCTGGCCATGGTGAGGTCAAGCTCGGCGGCTCGGCAGCCGGTCGTGGGGAAGAAGACGGCCACGCGGGCGGCTCCGGCGATGTCAAGCGGCACGGGCGGTTCTAGGAGGTGCGCAAGAGAATGGCGATGCTAGTTGCGAGATGAATTGGATGGAGGTGGAGCGAGGACGACGTATCGATCGTTTCAGTGGAGATCGACGACGACGACGGCGGAAGAGAAAGGAAACTTCGCCGGCGCTCTGGGCTTTATAGCGCGGCCAAAAGAGCGAGCAGGCGACACACGGGTGCTTGCCGCGACCACGTCGAAGCAAAGGTGGCGCTGCGGACGCGCCTGGAAGGCGGCAGAAGGTCGTCGGCGACGAGCAGCTGCCAACAAGGCGTTTTTGAGTTAATTACCAAAATGCCACTGACCCAAAATTTCAAATTACTTTCAAAATTATATAGCAACTTGAAAATCTCCAAAAATAAAAGTTGTTCCATATTTCATGATCTACAACTTTTATAATTGGACCACCTTCAAAATCTGCCTAGATTTTGAAATTTGAATTTGGGTCAGTGGCATTTTGGTAATTAACTCAAAAACGCCTTGTTGGCAGCTGCTCGTCGCCGACGACCTTCTGCCGCCTTCCAGGCGCGTCCGCAGCGCCACCTTTGCTTCGACGTGGTCGCGGCAAGCACCCGTGTGTCGCCTGCTCGCTCTTTTGGCCGCGCTATAAAGCCCAGAGCGCCGGCGAAGTTTCCTTTCTCTTCCGCCGTCGTCGTCGTCGATCTCCACTGAAACGATCGATACGTCGTCCTCGCTCCACCTCCATCCAATTCATCTCGCAACTAGCATCGCCATTCTCTTGCGCACCTCCTAGAACCGCCCGTGCCGCTTGACATCGCCGGAGCCGCCCGCGTGGCCGTCTTCTTCCCCACGACCGGCTGCCGAGCCGCCGAGCTTGACCTCACCATGGCCAGGCCAGCTCGGTGAGTCTTCCGCCCAACCAGCTAGTGCGCTGAGCTCGCTATGACACCGTCTAGCTCATCGGCTCGTCTATTTTACCTCTACCGTGCAGGACACGTCGGAACGTGCCCTCGCCGCCGGGTTCACGCCGCCGCAGACACGGCTATCGTCGACCTCGGTACTCCGCCCCGTTCCAGTCCTCCTCTTCGTGTGCAGTAGCATCGCGGTGAGCTCCTGAGTCTTCTCGTGCTCTCCGTTTAAAACACTACCGCGCTGAAAGCGCTGGTCCGCGTGTCGCCGGCGAGCCGTGCTCCGCCGCACCGCCGTCACGCGTGGCCAAACCCTATATGTGTCGTTCAAGTTCTTTGGAGTACTCTATCGCGTTCGCCTGAGTGTGTGGAGTGCGTTGCGCACCTCGCTGACGCCGGCCAAGCCTTTGGCAGTCGTCTCCACCGCACCGGAGCTCCGCCGTGCCGCCATGGTCGACGGTACGCCTGTTGCGATGCGGTAGGGTTTGAGTTAGACACCTAGATCGATGCGCGGTGTTGTCCTGAGCATAGCGGTGCCCTCGCCGTCGCCGGTGAGCTCCCCGCCGGTGAGAAAACGCCGGTCAGAGCCGACCAGCATCGAGTCAACGTCGGGATCACTGTGCCGACGCCGGGTCCCGCCTATCAGTCTAAGAAAGAGTGCGGGAAATGTTTTATTCTTTTTCAGAAAAGGTTAAATAGTGCTGATATTTGTTCTTTTTGTATAAATTTTTATACAGCTCCAAAAATTATGAAAATTTTTGTGTAGCCTCTCTGATATGTGTGGTATTTATGAAAAATATTAAACATGAATTTTTATAATTTTTTATGTATAAGAAAAATTAGCCAATTAATTCATAAATGGACCATGTAGGATTTTTAATAGATAAAATATAAGTCCAAAAATTATGAAATTTGTTTTGCCACTGTTTCTTGGTATGACCAACCTGTATAAAAAGTTTGAGGTCATTTTGACAAAGTTTAATTTTGACCTATGTTTTAATTAATTGAATAATTAATTTGATTAGATATTTTAGCCTTTTTACTTGGAGTGTTGTGTGATTTTGGTTTGAGTGATGACCTTGGGTCATTAACCCTAATGATCCTTGACACTTAAATTAATAACTAGGTTTATGCTTAACCATAATTAAGTTTTGTTAATTAATTAATTGGTTAATTAATACATGTGATTAATGTTTAGTAAATAATAAAACCATAAACCTAATTACTTGAGTAGTGATTAGGGTTTGTTAATAAGTTGTCTTTTATCTAATGTTAGTCATTAGTGCTTAATGACTTAGAAAACCCTAAAGTAATACAACAAGTTGTTTTTGTTGGCTTGCAACTGTACCGTGAAGGAAAGTTGTACTCCAGTTACTCAATCTTGTTTTGCTATCTTTACCATGTTATCATGTTCCATCCTGAACATTTCATTAAGCATGCATCATTATCACGTATAGTGAACGAGGTTGAGCCTGAAAGAGTTGACCAAGCTTTAGAGGAAAGTCAACCACCAGTTGAAGTTGGGTTTGACATCTGTGGTACCTCAGAAGAGCCTGACTACCCTGCCAACCAAGGCAAGCCCCGGATGCATTCAACCCTACCTTGAATTTTATAAAGTTTTACATCACTTGTTATAAAATGTTGCATTAGGTAATTAGGAGTTGAGTGGTTACCTAATTGTTGCATTACCAACCTTGATTATTACCATATCATCCTTGATACCTGTTTTGATTTAAAATGCCTAGTATGCTTAGCTATGCTTAGTAAAGTAGGTATTTAATGAAAAGTTTGAAAAATGATATGATGATGACATAACTTGATGAATAATGAGTTATGATATATAATATGAGACCGGACGGGTAACTTGCATCGGGAATGGAGTCCCGTGTAGTGTTTCCATCTGTGTTGATTAAGGACCGTCCGTTGGTTGGCCCTTGGATCAAGAACTTTGTTAGTACTAGCCACATACTCCGATAAGCCCTACTTCGGCTATTCCGTTACGAGAATGGCTACTCGCGCACTGGGAGTGGAGAGATGGCGAGAGTAGTGTGTACCCACGTGGTAATGGGCTGGATTAGTGGTGTACTGTACTCTCGGGTGGCGCGGACCCGTTCTTGTCTTGGAGGATCCGTGAGTCAGGTTGATATATGTGGGTTAAAGTCCCGCATATGTCGTGTGGTTAGGAAGCCCCAGCTAGGTTATGATAAGCAGTTCGAATCGTCGTTTGCTCCACGAGAAAAGGAGACTTGATTCTCGCACCATCATCGTAGTTAAGAAATGAAACTTGAGGAAAGAACAAGATGGATTGTGATGACAAGTGTTTGATCTAGACTAGGAATCACTCATCTTTAATGATGACTTAAAATGAGTTAAAATAATGAAAGTTAAGGATCCATTGTTAGTGAGCTTTTATGCAAAGAAACTCTTGATGCTTGCTAAAACCTTACCTTGAATCCCCTGAGCCTGCATTCTTGAGTCTTCTCCTCCTTTTAGTCAGTTAAGTCTTGTTGAGTATCCATTACTCAGGGTTCTTTAACCCTTGTTGCAGGTGAGCCTCATGAGCAGGTCTGTTTCGGACCGTGCTGCATGACGGTCTTTCAAGTGGATGACGATGAGTAGTTGGTGTGACCTTGGGCAGGGTATGACTTTTGTGTGCTATGTATAATGTTACTAATGCTACTCCACTACATATGGTTTGTAATATTAGTACTTATAGTTGTAAGCTTTGGAACAACGGGTTTGTAAAATAATGTTATGTAATACTTCCGCACTTTTACTCTGATGTAATATATTTGTTTAAACTGTTGTAATACTGCAATGCCTCTGTAATGGGATCCTGCTCGGAAAGAATGTGGATGATTCGGGTTTCCTGAGGACACCCGACAGACTTCTTAAGTTACTTGGTACACACGCATAGTCGTCAAAGGTCTTTGGGACAATGGCATGTGCGTGTGGACCATATAATTTAGGAGGTTCTGCCACAGCTAGTATCAGAGCATCCGTTACAAGCGCTATTGTAGTACTATTTACAAAACTTCAAAACAGTTTGAGTCAAAGAAATGTAAACTGCTACTTTGGTCCAAATTGCTTCGGACTTATCCCGATTCATCTCCGCAACTTTTAAACCCTTATTTTGAAAGTTTTGTAGTGGAATAGCGTCTTATATTGCCCTATGTTGTCACAAACTGGATGTGTTTTAGCACTCCGCTATGTTAACTTACTTTAAGTTTTGTTATGCTTGGTTCGTAAGTACGATTCATGCATCATGCTTAATTAACCTAATAATTATTTTCTCCCTGTGTATACATATGTTTATGTAAATAGTAGGTTGGTTAGTTGAAATCAATCGTATTTCTTGCTAACCGTCTTTTCCTCTTTAAATCACTCTTAATAATTCCAATCTTACTATCTGTAGGATGGCCCGTACTAAGCTCACCGCTCGTAAGTCTACTGGAGGCAAAGGAGTTCCGCGTCACCAGCTTGCTCCTAGAATGGAAGATGCAAGTAGCAGCAACAGCAGGCCTAATCCGCAGGCTAAGATTGAGAGGCTTACTACAGAGCTAGCACAGGCTACCAGAGACAGGATGATAGATGTAGTCAAGATCGGTGAGCTTCAGGGTCAGTTGCAGCACCTCATAGTGGCTCAACAGAACTGTGAGCGAGTTGCAATTAAGGCCATGAATCAACGCAATGATGCTTGGACCAGAGAAGATATAGCCAGAGCCAGGGTTGCTGAGCTTGAGTTTTATGTTGAAGATCTTGAGGTTTACAACAACCTGCATGAAGAATGTCACCGGTTGAACAACCTCCTGGATCCAAATCATCTTCCAAATGCAGCTGAGATGGACCCTGGTGTCATCCTAGCTGGCGATGAAGAGTCCGAGGAAGGAGGAGA
This sequence comes from Tripidium arundinaceum, assembly GCA_030439765.1. Lineage (NCBI taxonomy): Eukaryota > Viridiplantae > Streptophyta > Magnoliopsida > Poales > Poaceae > Tripidium > Tripidium arundinaceum. Next base: position 11,440 of record JAHUYU010000244.1, read on the forward strand.
AGATCCAGAAGAACAGGTGCAGACTGATAGTAGCGACAAAAATGGCAGTGGTACTTCTGGATGGACACAGATCAGGAGGACTGAGTTAAGGTCATGTGTAGGGGTTAAAGTGGTATGAAAACCTTAGCGTTGGGTAGTTCTGCCAAGAGGAAGACTTGTATGATAAATAAGCAAATCCTTTGTGGTCTGTTTGCTGTGACTCTTTTAAGGGTTCAATAAATGTTTGTGAATAAAGTTTGGTCTGTTTATGAACAGATGCCTGCTCGTACCCGTGCTTCTAATGGTGCTGGTACTTCTCAGGGTGGGGATGATGCTCCTAATCCACCACCAGTTCCTCCAACCTTGGCAGATGCTATTGCAGCATTAGTCAATGTCACCGCAGACAACGCTCGATTACTGCGGGAGTTAGCTCGGAATAATCAGCATGCTCCGCAAGGCAACCATGGTCGAATTGACCATCCAGAGGAGACCACCTATGTTGACTTCACCAACACACGTCCACCAGTATTTTCCAGGGCAGATGAACCTCTGGAAGCTGAGGACTGGCTCCGCACTATGGAACAGAAATTTGGTCTTATCGACTGTACCGAATTGCAGAAGCCCATGTTTGCAGCCCAACAGCTCAGGGGTGCGGCAGGAACTTGGTGGGCTAATCTTCTTGCTGCACAGCCAGCTGGTCACCATGTAACTTGGGCCGAATTCTGTGAGGCTTTTCGTGCTCACTATATTCCAGAGGGAATAATGACTATGAAGCTAGAGGAGTTCCTTGCTCTGTGGCAGGGAAATCAGTCTGTTATGGAATATGTTGGCAAGTTCAACCATCTGTCTCAATATGCTACTGAATATGTCAACTCTGATCGCAAAAAGAAGAACTATTTTATGCGAGGTATGAATACCAAGATTCAGACAATGATGACCACTTGCACCAATGCTACTTACCATGAGACTGTCAACATTGCTATTGCTTGCGAAGAAAAGAACCGTTTACATAAGGAAGCCAAAAAGAAGAAGAGTATGTCATCTGGGTTTTCTGGTGGCAACATCAAGCGCCAGAAGATAGTTTATCATCCTGTTAATCATTCTCGTTTTCCTTATCATCCACCTCAGTTTCAAGTCAAGCAGCAGTCATACATTCGACCTACTGCAGCTCTTCCTGCTCCACAACAGCCGAATGCCCCAGGCATCCGTAACCCCACTTCCCAAAATCATAACTACCCATGTTACAATTGTGGGAAGTCAGGTCATTTCTCCCGAGAATGTCCTTTCCCAAAGCAGTATAACCCTAATTTCCAGAAAGCTCATGGAAATCCGCAGCAGAATCAGAACAGGAACAATAATCAGAATACTCAGAAAGGTAAAGCTGAAAAGAAAACTGGGCGTGTCTTCTACACCCAGCTGAAGCAATACCCGAGGGGGAGCCCGTGATGATGAGTACGTTTCCTGTTGCCAACCACCCTGCAGTTATACTTTTTGATTCTGGTGCATCGCATACATTCATTAACCGAACCTTTGTCATAAAGCATGAAATCCCAATTGGGGAAACCAAGGAGAATTTCTTTATACAGTCGCCTGGGGGATGTCTGTGTACTAAGGAAATGGTATATCAGGTGCCTATAGAGTTGGGTGGGCATATCTTTCCCACCACTATGATAATACTGAAGGATCAAGATATAGATGTGATCCTAGGTATGAATTGGATGTATCAGCAAGGAGCTGTTATTGATACACTGAATAGAACAGTGAGGCTAAATTTACCTGATAGCGGTTCCCACCTTCTTATCCACTTTCCAACACCTAAGAGAGCAGTGGATAGAGTTTGTGCCACCACAGTGAAAGAGCTCGAAGATATTCCTGTAGTCTGTGAGTTTCCAGATGTGTTCCCGGAAGATCTACCTGGCTTACCTCCAGACAGAGATGTTGAGTTCGTAATTGATTTGAACCCTGGGACTGCCCCAATATCTAGAAGAGCCTATAGAATGCCACCTAAAGAGTTAGCAGAGTTGAAAACTCAGTTACAAGAGTTACTTGATAAAGGTTTTATCAGACCTAGCTCCTCACCATGGGGATGTCCAGCTATTTTCGTGAAGAAGAAGGACCACACACTAAGGTTGTGTGTCGATTACCGTCCACTGAATGAAGTGACTATCAAAAACAAATATCCTCTACCACGCATTGATCTACTTTTTTATCAACTTGCGGGAGCCAAAGTGTTCTCAAAGATCGATCTTCGATCTGGTTACCACCAAATAAAAATTCGTCCTGAAGATGTTTCAAAAACAGCATTGACAACCAGATATGGCCTGTATGAATATTTGGTTATGTCCTTCGGTCTAACCAATGCCCCTGCTCATTTCATGTATCTTATGAATTCTGTGTTTATGCCAGAGCTTGACAAATTTGTCGTTGTTTTCATCGATGATATCTTGATATATTCCAAGAATAAAGAAGAACATGCGGAACATTTACGCATTGTTCTAACTCGTCTCAGAGAACATCAACTATATGCCAAATTTAGCAAGTGCGAATTTTGGCTCGACAAGGTGCCATTCCTTGGGCATGTCTTGTCTGCTGAGGGTGTTGCTGTTGACCCTGGTAAAGTAAAAGATATCCTTGATTGGAAGCCACCTACCACTGTTCACCAAGTTCGTAGTTTCCTTGGGATGGCGGGTTATTACCGTCGTTTCATTCCTGATTTCTCAAAGATATCCAAACCTATCACTGAGTTGCTGAAGAATCAAGTTAAGTTTGTCTGGTCAACTGAATGTGAAGAAGCTTTTCAAACTCTGAAAAAGTTGTTAACCACGGCACCAATATTAGCGCAACCAGACATTGAGAAGCCATTTGATGTTTATTGTGATGCTTCTGGTACTGGCATTGGGTGTGTATTGATGCAAGAAGGCAGAGTTATTGCCTATGCTTCAAGACAACTTAAGCGTCATGAAGAACACTATCCAACTCATGATTTGGAATTAGCAGCTGTGGTACATGCCTTGAAGATCTGGCGTCACTATCTGCTGGGCAACACATGTCATATCTATACAGATCATAAGAGGTTGAAGTATATCTTCACTCAGTCTGAGTTAAACATGAGACAGAGAAGATGGCTAGAATTAATCAAAGATTATGACCTTGAAGTACATTATCATCCTGGTAAAGCAAATGTCGTTGCAGATGTTCTCAGTCGAAAGGCTCATTGCAACTGTGTCAATGTTAAGCCAATGGATCATGCTTTATGTCATGAATTAGAGAAGCTGAATGTAGAGATAATTCAACAAGGCAGTTTTGCCAATGTCACTATAGAATCAACTATCAGAGATCAGATCATTACAGCTCAGAGAGACAGCAAAGGTATAGCTCATATTAAAAAGACAGTTAGAGTTGGTAAAGCATCTTGTTTCAAAATTGACGACACAGATGTGTTATGGTTCAAGAATTGTCTGGTAGTACCGAAGGTTCCTGAGTTACGTCAATTGATCCTCGATGAAGCACACTTGACAAGATTCTCTATTCATCCGGGAAGCAACAAGATGTATCAAGATCTAAAACAGAAGTTCTGGTGGACAAAAATGAAGATTGAGATTGCTCAATATATAGCCAAGTGTGACACTTGTCAGAAAGTGAAAGCTGTGCATTTGAAGTCAGCCGGAGAGCTACAACCGTTACCCATTCCAGCTTGGAAATGGGAAGATATAAGTATGGAATTTATAGTTGGGTTACCCAAGACATCAAAAGGTTTTGATTCAATTTGGGTCATTGTAGACCGTCTCACTAAATCAGCCCATTTCATTCCAGTAAAGACTAATTACAGAACACCCCAATATGCACAGATGTATGTTGACCAAATTCTAAGTCTGCATGGTATACCCAAAACTATTGTTTCTGACAGAGGAACTCAGTTTGTCTCTCAATTCTGGAAACAATTACACAAGTCACTGGATACAAAGCTTTTGCATAGTACAGCTTATCATCCGCAAACTGACGGACAGACTGAAAGAGTCAATCAAATCCTGGAAGATATGCTGAGATCTTGTGTGCTCACTTATTCAACTAAGTGGGACGAGTGTTTACCTTTAGCAGAGTTCTCTTACAATAATAGTTATCAAGAAAGTATCAAGATGGCACCATTTGAAGCGCTATATGGTCACAGATGCAGAACTCCATTAAATTGGTCCGAACCTGGAGAAAGATTGTTCTTTGGGGTAGACCTGGTGAAAGAAGCTGAAGAGAAGGTCAGGCAGATACAAAATAATTTGAAGGTAGCACAATCACGACAAAAGAGTTATTCTGATAAAAGACGTCGACCACTGATATTTGAAGTAGGAAATTATGTATACTTGAAAGTATCACCTATGAAAGGAGTCACTCGTTTCGGGGTTAAGGGCAAGTTAGCACCTCGTTATATTGGCCCATTTCAAATCCTCGAGCGATGTGGAAAAGTGGCATATCGTTTGAAATTACCTGAACAACTCTCAGCGGTCCACAAGGTATTTCATGTATCACAATTGAAGAAATGTCTGCGAGTGCCAGACCAAGTGGTAGATGTTGAAGGGGTTGAACTAGAACCAGATCTGACATATACAGAATATCCTGTTCGGATACTAGATCAAAAAGATCGTGTCACTCGAAGGAGAACCGTTAAGTTCTATAAGATTCAATGGAACGAACACTCTGAAGAAGAAGCTACTTGGGAGTCTGAAGACTACTTGTTAGAGAACTTTTCTGAGTTTCTCGCTTCTGTTGAGTTACATTAACTTGTCTTTTATAAAAACCCTTACCTGTTTTATGAAATAAGATTGAGATGTGTATGCCTGACCTTCTCTTCAGCTTCTTTCACCAGGTCTACCCCAAAGAACAATCTTTCTCCAGGTTCGGACCAATTTAATGGAGTTCTGCATCTGTGACCATATAGCGCTTCAAATGGTGCCATCTTGATACTTTCTTGATAACTATTATTGTAAGAGAACTCTGCTAAAGGTAAACACTCGTCCCACTTAGTTGAATAAGTGAGCACACAAGATCTCAGCATATCTTCCAGGATTTGATTGACTCTTTCAGTCTGTCCGTCAGTTTGCGGATGATAAGCTGTACTATGCAAAAGCTTTGTATCCAGTGACTTGTGTAATTGTTTCCAGAATTGAGAGACAAACTGAGTTCCTCTGTCAGAAACAATAGTTTTGGGTATACCATGCAGACTTAGAATTTGGTCAACATACATCTGTGCATATTGGGGTGTTCTGTAATTAGTCTTTACTGGAATGAAATGGGCTGATTTAGTGAGACGGTCTACAATGACCCAAATTGAATCAAAACCTTTTGATGTCTTGGGTAACCCAACTATAAATTCCATACTTATATCTTCCCATTTCCAAGCTGGAATGGGTAACGGTTGTAGCTCTCCGGCTGACTTCAAATGCACAGCTTTCACTTTCTGACAAGTGTCACACTTGGCTATATATTGAGCAATCTCAATCTTCATTTTTGTCCACCAGAACTTCTGTTTTAGATCTTGATACATCTTGTTGCTTCCCGGATGAATAGAGAATCTTGTCAAGTGTGCTTCATCGAGGATCAATTGACGTAACTCAGGAACCTTCGGTACTACCAGACAATTCTTGAACCATAACACATCTGTGTCGTCAATTTTGAAACAAGATGCTTTACCAACTCTAACTGTCTTTTTAATATGAGCTATACCTTTGCTGTCTCTCTGAGCTGTAATGATCTGATCTCTGATAGTTGATTCTATAGTGACATTGGCAAAACTGCCTTGTTGAATTATCTCTACATTCAGCTTCTCTAATTCATGACATAAAGCATGATCCATTGGCTTAACATTGACACAGTTGCAATGAGCCTTTCGACTGAGAACATCTGCAACGACATTTGCTTTACCAGGATGATAATGTACTTCAAGGTCATAATCTTTGATTAATTCTAGCCATCTTCTCTGTCTCATGTTTAACTCAGACTGAGTGAAGATATACTTCAACCTCTTATGATCTGTATAGATATGACATGTGTTGCCCAGCAGATAGTGACGCCAGATCTTCAAGGCATGTACCACAGCTGCTAATTCCAAATCATGAGTTGGATAGTGTTCTTCATGACGCTTAAGTTGTCTTGAAGCATAGGCAATAACTCTGCCTTCTTGCATCAATACACACCCAATGCCAGTACCAGAAGCATCACAATAAACATCAAATGGCTTCTCAATGTCTGGTTGCGCTAATATTGGTGCCGTGGTTAACAACTTTTTCAGAGTTTGAAAAGCTTCTTCACATTCAGTTGACCAGACAAACTTAACTTGATTCTTCAGCAACTCAGTGATAGGTTTGGATATCTTTGAGAAATCAGGAATGAAACGACGGTAATAACCCGCCATCCCAAGGAAACTACGAACTTGGTGAACAGTGGTAGGTGGCTTCCAATCAAGGATATCTTTTACTTTACCAGGGTCAACAGCAACACCCTCAGCAGACAAGACATGCCCAAGGAATGGCACCTTGTCGAGCCAAAATTCGCACTTGCTAAATTTGGCATATAGTTGATGTTCTCTGAGACGAGTTAGAACAATGCGTAAATGTTCCGCATGTTCTTCTTTATTCTTGGAATATATCAAGATATCATCGATGAAAACAACGACAAATTTGTCAAGCTCTGGCATAAACACAGAATTCATAAGATACATGAAATGAGCAGGGGCATTGGTTAGACCGAAGGACATAACCAAATATTCATACAGGCCATATCTGGTTGTCAATGCTGTTTTTGAAACATCTTCAGGACGAATTTTTATTTGGTGGTAACCAGATCGAAGATCGATCTTTGAGAACACTTTGGCTCCCGCAAGTTGATAAAAAAGTAGATCAATGCGTGGTAGAGGATATTTGTTTTTGATAGTCACTTCATTCAGTGGACGGTAATCGACACACAACCTTAGTGTGTGGTCCTTCTTCTTCACGAAAATAGCTGGACATCCCCATGGTGAGGAGCTAGGTCTGATAAAACCTTTATCAAGTAACTCTTGTAACTGAGTTTTCAACTCTGCTAACTCTTTAGGTGGCATTCTATAGGCTCTTCTAGATATTGGGGCAGTCCCAGGGTTCAAATCAATTACGAACTCAACATCTCTGTCTGGAGGTAAGCCAGGTAGATCTTCCGGGAACACATCTGGAAACTCACAGACTACAGGAATATCTTCGAGCTCTTTCACTGTGGTGGCACAAACTCTATCCACTGCTCTCTTAGGTGTTGGAAAGTGGATAAGAAGGTGGGAACCGCTATCAGGTAAATTTAGCCTCACTGTTCTATTCAGTGTATCAATAACAGCTCCTTGCTGATACATCCAATTCATACCTAGGATCACATCTATATCTTGATCCTTCAGTATTATCATAGTGGTAGGAAAGATATGCCCACCCAACTCTATAGGCACCTGATATACCATTTCCTTAGTACACAGACATCCCCCAGGCGACTGTATAAAGAAATTCTCCTTGGTTTCCCCAATTGGGATTTCATGCTTTATGACAAAGGTTCGGTTAATGAATGTATGCGATGCACCAGAATCAAAAAGTATAACTGCAGGGTGGTTGGCAACAGGAAACGTACTCATCATCACGGGCTCCCCCTCGGGTATTGCTTCAGCCTGGGTGTAGAAGACACGCCCAGTTTTCTTTTCAGCTTTACCTTTCTGAGTATTCTGATTATTGTTCCTGTTCTGATTCTGCTGCGGATTTCCATGAGCTTTCTGGAAATTAGGGTTATACTGCTTTGGGAAAGGACATTCTCGGGAGAAATGACCTGACTTCCCACAATTGTAACATGGGTAGTTATGATTTTGGGAAGTGGGGTTACGGATGCCTGGGGCATTCGGCTGTTGTGGAGCAGGAAGAGCTGCAGTAGGTCGAATGTATGACTGCTGCTTGACTTGAAACTGAGGTGGATGATAAGGAAAACGAGAATGTCCTTTCCCAAAGCAGTATAACCCTAATTTCCAGAAAGCTCATGGAAATCCGCAGCAGAATCAGAACAGGAACAATAATCAGAATACTCAGAAAGGTAAAGCTGAAAAGAAAACTGGGCGTGTCTTCTACACCCAGGCTGAAGCAATACCCGAGGGGGAGCCCGTGATGATGAGTACGTTTCCTGTTGCCAACCACCCTGCAGTTATACTTTTTGATTCTGGTGCATCGCATACATTCATTAACCGAACCTTTGTCATAAAGCATGAAATCCCAATTGGGGAAACCAAGGAGAATTTCTTTATACAGTCGCCTGGGGGATGTCTGTGTACTAAGGAAATGGTATATCAGGTGCCTATAGAGTTGGGTGGGCATATCTTTCCTACCACTATGATAATACTGAAGGATCAAGATATAGATGTGATCCTAGGTATGAATTGGATGTATCAGCAAGGAGCTGTTATTGATACACTGAATAGAACAGTGAGGCTAAATTTACCTGATAGCGGTTCCCACCTTCTTATCCACTTTCCAACACCTAAGAGAGCAGTGGATAGAGTTTGTGCCACCACAGTGAAAGAGCTCGAAGATATTCCTGTAGTCTGTGAGTTTCCAGATGTGTTCCCGGAAGATCTACCTGGCTTACCTCCAGACAGAGATGTTGAGTTCGTAATTGATTTGAACCCTGGGACTGCCCCAATATCTAGAAGAGCCTATAGAATGCCACCTAAAGAGTTAGCAGAGTTGAAAACTCAGTTACAAGAGTTACTTGATAAAGGTTTTATCAGACCTAGCTCCTCACCATGGGGATGTCCAGCTATTTTCGTGAAGAAGAAGGACCACACACTAAGGTTGTGTGTCGATTACCGTCCACTGAATGAAGTGACTATCAAAAAACAAATATCCTCTACCACGCATTGATCTACTTTTTTATCAACTTGCGGGAGCCAAAGTGTTCTCAAAGATCGATCTTCGATCTGGTTACCACCAAATAAAAATTCGTCCTGAAGATGTTTCAAAAACAGCATTGACAACCAGATATGGCCTGTATGAATATTTGGTTATGTCCTTCGGTCTAACCAATGCCCCTGCTCATTTCATGTATCTTATGAATTCTGTGTTTATGCCAGAGCTTGACAAATTTGTCGTTGTTTTCATCGATGATATCTTGATATATTCCAAGAATAAAGAAGAACATGCGGAACATTTACGCATTGTTCTAACTCGTCTCAGAGAACATCAACTATATGCCAAATTTAGCAAGTGCGAATTTTGGCTCGACAAGGTGCCATTCCTTGGGCATGTCTTGTCTGCTGAGGGTGTTGCTGTTGACCCTGGTAAAGTAAAAGATATCCTTGATTGGAAGCCACCTACCACTGTTCACCAAGTTCGTAGTTTCCTTGGGATGGCGGGTTATTACCGTCGTTTCATTCCTGATTTCTCAAAGATATCCAAACCTATCACTGAGTTGCTGAAGAATCAAGTTAAGTTTGTCTGGTCAACTGAATGTGAAGAAGCTTTTCAAACTCTGAAAAAGTTGTTAACCACGGCACCAATATTAGCGCAACCAGACATTGAGAAGCCATTTGATGTTTATTGTGATGCTTCTGGTACTGGCATTGGGTGTGTATTGATGCAAGAAGGCAGAGTTATTGCCTATGCTTCAAGACAACTTAAGCGTCATGAAGAACACTATCCAACTCATGATTTGGAATTAGCAGCTGTGGTACATGCCTTGAAGATCTGGCGTCACTATCTGCTGGGCAACACATGTCATATCTATACAGATCATAAGAGGTTGAAGTATATCTTCACTCAGTCTGAGTTAAACATGAGACAGAGAAGATGGCTAGAATTAATCAAAGATTATGACCTTGAAGTACATTATCATCCTGGTAAAGCAAATGTCGTTGCAGATGTTCTCAGTCGAAAGGCTCATTGCAACTGTGTCAATGTTAAGCCAATGGATCATGCTTTATGTCATGAATTAGAGAAGCTGAATGTAGAGATAATTCAACAAGGCAGTTTTGCCAATGTCACTATAGAATCAACTATCAGAGATCAGATCATTACAGCTCAGAGAGACAGCAAAGGTATAGCTCATATTAAAAAGACAGTTAGAGTTGGTAAAGCATCTTGTTTCAAAATTGACGACACAGATGTGTTATGGTTCAAGAATTGTCTGGTAGTACCGAAGGTTCCTGAGTTACGTCAATTGATCCTCGATGAAGCACACTTGACAAGATTCTCTATTCATCCGGGAAGCAACAAGATGTATCAAGATCTAAAACAGAAGTTCTGGTGGACAAAAATGAAGATTGAGATTGCTCAATATATAGCCAAGTGTGACACTTGTCAGAAAGTGAAAGCTGTGCATTTGAAGTCAGCCGGAGAGCTACAACCGTTACCCATTCCAGCTTGGAAATGGGAAGATATAAGTATGGAATTTATAGTTGGGTTACCCAAGACATCAAAAGGTTTTGATTCAATTTGGGTCATTGTAGACCGTCTCACTAAATCAGCCCATTTCATTCCAGTAAAGACTAATTACAGAACACCCCAATATGCACAGATGTATGTTGACCAAATTCTAAGTCTGCATGGTATACCCAAAACTATTGTTTCTGACAGAGGAACTCAGTTTGTCTCTCAATTCTGGAAACAATTACACAAGTCACTGGATACAAAGCTTTTGCATAGTACAGCTTATCATCCGCAAACTGACGGACAGACTGAAAGAGTCAATCAAATCCTGGAAGATATGCTGAGATCTTGTGTGCTCACTTATTCAACTAAGTGGGACGAGTGTTTACCTTTAGCAGAGTTCTCTTACAATAATAGTTATCAAGAAAGTATCAAGATGGCACCATTTGAAGCGCTATATGGTCACAGATGCAGAACTCCATTAAATTGGTCCGAACCTGGAGAAAGATTGTTCTTTGGGGTAGACCTGGTGAAAGAAGCTGAAGAGAAGGTCAGGCATACACATCTCAATCTTATTTCATAAAACAGGTAAGGGTTTTTATAAAAGACAAGTTAATGTAACTCAACAGAAGCGAGAAACTCAGAAAAGTTCTCTAACAAGTAGTCTTCAGACTCCCAAGTAGCTTCTTCTTCAGAGTGTTCGTTCCATTGAATCTTATAGAACTTAACGGTTCTCCTTCGAGTGACACGATCTTTTTGATCTAGTATCCGAACAGGATATTCTGTATATGTCAGATCTGGTTCTAGTTCAACCCCTTCAACATCTACCACTTGGTCTGGCACTCGCAGACATTTCTTCAATTGTGATACATGAAATACCTTGTGGACCGCTGAGAGTTGTTCAGGTAATTTCAAACGATATGCCACTTTTCCACATCGCTCGAGGATTTGAAATGGGCCAATATAACGAGGTGCTAACTTGCCCTTAACCCCGAAACGAGTGACTCCTTTCATAGGTGATACTTTCAAGTATACATAATTTCCTACTTCAAATATCAGTGGTCGACGTCTTTTATCAGAATAACTCTTTTGTCGTGATTGTGCTACCTTCAAATTATTTTGTATCTGCCTGACCTTCTCTTCAGCTTCTTTCACCAGGTCTACCCCAAAGAACAATCTTTCTCCAGGTTCGGACCAATTTAATGGAGTTCTGCATCTGTGACCATATAGCGCTTCAAATGGTGCCATCTTGATACTTTCTTGATAACTATTATTGTAAGAGAACTCTGCTAAAGGTAAACACTCGTCCCACTTAGTTGAATAAGTGAGCACACAAGATCTCAGCATATCTTCCAGGATTTGATTGACTCTTTCAGTCTGTCCGTCAGTTTGCGGATGATAAGCTGTACTATGCAAAAGCTTTGTATCCAGTGACTTGTGTAATTGTTTCCAGAATTGAGAGACAAACTGAGTTCCTCTGTCAGAAACAATAGTTTTGGGTATACCATGCAGACTTAGAATTTGGTCAACATACATCTGTGCATATTGGGGTGTTCTGTAATTAGTCTTTACTGGAATGAAATGGGCTGATTTAGTGAGACGGTCTACAATGACCCAAATTGAATCAAAACCTTTTGATGTCTTGGGTAACCCAACTATAAATTCCATACTTATATCTTCCCATTTCCAAGCTGGAATGGGTAACGGTTGTAGCTCTCCGGCTGACTTCAAATGCACAGCTTTCACTTTCTGACAAGTGTCACACTTGGCTATATATTGAGCAATCTCAATCTTCATTTTTGTCCACCAGAACTTCTGTTTTAGATCTTGATACATCTTGTTGCTTCCCGGATGAATAGAGAATCTTGTCAAGTGTGCTTCATCGAGGATCAATTGACGTAACTCAGGAACCTTCGGTACTACCAGACAATTCTTGAACCATAACACATCTGTGTCGTCAATTTTGAAACAAGATGCTTTACCAACTCTAACTGTCTTTTTAATATGAGCTATACCTTTGCTGTCTCTCTGAGCTGTAATGATCTGATCTCTGATAGTTGATTCTATAGTGACATTGGCAAAACTGCCTTGTTGAATTATCTCTACATTCAGCTTCTCTAATTCATGACATAAAGCATGATCCATTGGCTTAACATTGACACAGTTGCAATGAGCCTTTCGACTGAGAACATCTGCAACGACATTTGCTTTACCAGGATGATAATGTACTTCAAGGTCATAATCTTTGATTAATTCTAGCCATCTTCTCTGTCTCATGTTTAACTCAGACTGAGTGAAGATATACTTCAACCTCTTATGATCTGTATAGATATGACATGTGTTGCCCAGCAGATAGTGACGCCAGATCTTCAAGGCATGTACCACAGCTGCTAATTCCAAATCATGAGTTGGATAGTGTTCTTCATGACGCTTAAGTTGTCTTGAAGCATAGGCAATAACTCTGCCTTCTTA
>JAHUYU010001407.1:0-30420 GCA_030439765.1 Tripidium arundinaceum
GGCATAGAAGGCTTGGTCATGTTGGAATGCAACAATTGAACAAACTTTTGAGGCATGACTTAGTTAGAGGCTTGAAGGATGTCACCTTTGAGAAGGATAAACCTTGTAGTGCTTGTCAAGCCGACAAACAAGTTGGAAATACACATCCTAGTAAGAGTGAAATGAGTACATCAAAGGCATTTGAGCTATTGCACATGGACTTGTTTGGGCCAACAACATATACTAGCATTGGTGGCAACAAGTATGGCTTTGTGATAGTGGATGACTACACAGATACACTTGGGTGTTCTTTCTCTATGACAAGAGTGATGTTTATGATCTATTCAAGTCTTTTGTCAAAAGAGTGCAAAATGAGTTTGAAATCACCATCAAGAAGGTAAAGAGTAAGTGACTTGATTCTTATACCAACGATGTAGAGAAGTAATGCACTCGAAGAATCAATCACAATGATCAACCACAAGAGAAATCCTCGGCAAAGAGATGACACAAGAATTTTTACCGAGGTTCACTTGCTTCCCGGCAAGCTACTCCTCGTTGTGGCGATGCACCCACTTGTCGGTTCGCGAGCTAATCAACTATCAAGAGTTGAGCCCTCGGCGGGCGCCGCACAACCGCACACAAGATGGGGATCCTCCAAGCCACGAGCTCCACTAGAGTATCCAATTTGCGAACTCCCGCGGGGAAGGATCAAGAACCCCTTACAACACTTGGTGAGGGCTCCAACAATCTCCAATTGCGAGCTCAATCACCTCCGCTGCTCCAAGCCGTCTACCGTGTCGGGAAACACGGAAGAGTAACAAGAAATCCGCAACAACTCGAAGATCAAGTGCCTCTAGAATGCAACTCTCAAGCAATGCACTTGAATCTCACTCAATCTCACTCAAGATGTGCAACCAAGCAAAGAGATGAGTGGAGGGGTTGTTCTCTAGCTCAAAGGATGTCTCTAGGTCTCAAAATGTGCAAGAGTTGCCCTCAAACCCCGGCCACCATCTATTTATAATGAAGGGGTACGCAGCTAGCCGTTACGGACGACGCAGCGAAAATCGCGCTGACCGGACGCTCCGGTCAGGGTGACCGGACGCGTCCGGTCACTACCCGACAGCCGTAAACATTGCGCGTCAGAACTAGCCGTTACCGTGACCGGACGCGCTCCTGCGAATGACCGGACGCGACAGTGCCAGCGTCCGGTCGCGTTCCAGTAAGCTCCCGCTGCGACCGGACGCGTCCGGTCGCACGTGACCGGACGCGCCGCGCGTCCGATCGTCACTCCGCTGCGCTCTGCCTCTCTGGACACTTGACCGGACGCTCCGGTTCCGTGAGGCACCGGACGCGCCGGTCGCGCGCTTATCTTTTACGCCCAGTTGAACTGACCGGACGCGCCGGTCAGGCCAGACCAGCGTCCGGTCACAAACCCTAGCGCTCGCGCCGCGTTGAACTGACCGGACGCGTCCGGTCAAACCGTGACCGCGTCCGGTGCAGCGTCCGGTCGCCACAGTGACCGCCGTTCGCCTCCGTTTCTTTTCCGACTTCCGGCGCAATAGAAAATAGGCGTTTCACTTCTCCAAAAAGCGCCGAATCCCGCCTCGCAAGCTCGGCGGGAGGGAGAGAGGACCCCAAACCCCTCTCTTCCGCTTAAACTCCACCGCCTTCACAAATGTGCTAACACCACCAAGTGTACACCACCACGTGCATGTGTGTTAGCATTTCACAAACAATTTTCCAGGGCGTTATGTTAGCTCTTTACTAGATCCTAAATGCATATGCTCAAGACATTGATCTAGTGGCACTTGATTCCCGAGCTAACCGTGATTGCCCCTCTGATAGTCGGCTATGTATCCTAAATCCGGTCAATCACTTCTCTACTCATCTTAGACCGGCAAAAGGAAAACCCTATGGTTATACCTTTGCCTTGCGCTCTTAGATCATTCTCCTCCACTTGATCATCACGTCCTTTATTTTATATGCATCTCCACCATGATCATCATTTCATGTCCATGCACCATTTCTTTGTGATCTTGTGGCCACCACTCCTTGCCACGTACACCTTCATCACATGTGTTGCTTATGCCTAACTCAAAATACTTAACACTGGCATTAGCAACTTGGTGTCATTAATTACCAAAACCAAACTGGGCTTTCAGCAACCACCAAGAGAATAAGCAATCCCACAGCGAGAACGATCACTAGTGCCACTAGATGCAAGAACTCACAAGCAATGCACTAGAATCTCTCCCAATCACTCTCTAGATCAATCAAGAGGCATGCAATGTGAGGGAGATGGTTTGCTTAGCTCTAGGGGATGTCAAGTTTGTCAAAGTGCCAAGAGTTGCTCCCTGAGCCGGCTATTCATCTTATATAGGTGCCCCAAAAGACACCCAACCGTTACACTCAAAACAGGCTGTCTGCGTATCGACCGGACGCGGCATAAGTGACGACCGGACGCGTCCGGTCCAGCGTCCGGTCCCTCAAACACTGCCACGTGTCACTGACGTTTGAATGTAGCCGTTACACGCCACGGTCGAACTCTCGCGCGCTGCACAACACTCGACCGGACGCGTCCGTGGGACGACCGGACTCGCCCTGATCGAGCGTCCGGTCACAGTCTAGTAAGGTTCCAGAGACGGTTTTTCGCGACCGGACGCGTCCGGTCAGGGGTGACCGGACGCGCCCAGCGTCCGGTCGCACTTTAGCCTCGCCAGCCATCATTGACCGGACGCGGCACCGGAGCGTACGGTCAGCCAGCGTCCAGTCACTCCGAAAAATACACGGACACCGCCACTGACCGGACGCGTCCGGTCCCAACCAGGACAGCGTCCGGTCACTTCTGTGACCAGCGTCCCGGTCGCCCTTACTCAGCGCGTTCTCGACCGAATCACTTCGCTCCTTTTTTCAACCTTCGGTGCAATGGAAGATAGGCATTTCACTTTCACAAAAATGCCTGAACCCCGCCTCGCAAGCTCGGCGGGAGGGAGACAGGAACCCAAATCCCTCTCTACCCTTCAAACTTCACCGCCTTCACAAATGTGCCAACACCATCAAGTGTATATCATCATGTGCATGTGTGTTAGCATTTTTCAAATCATTTTGCAAAGGTTAGGAGTTAGCTCACTAGTTCTAATGCATATGCAGAGAGTCATTTCACCTAGTGGCACTTGGATAACCGTTTTCGACACACGATCACTCCTCTTAATAGTACGGTTATCGATCCTAAATGTACTCACACCCTCTATGGTGTCTTGAGTACCAAAAACAAATGGCCCTATTGGTTATACATTTGCCTTGAGCCCATTTGCCTTTATCTCTTCTCTTTCTCACTTGGAGCACTTGTGGTCTTCTCCATTCTTCACCTTGCTCCATCTAGAGTGGACTATCCATACTAAAGCTACACACAAGCTTATCAAGTGGATTAGTCCATGGTTTCATCAATTAACCAAAACCAAACTAGGGCTTTCAATCTTCCCCTTTTTGGTAATTGATGACAACCTTCACAAAGATATGAATTAATAATGAAATTTAGCTTTGCACCACTTGTCCAAGCATGAAATCCTTGATTGAAATGTATGGACAAGTTATGCAAAACCGATTTGGTAGTACTAGCTCCCCCTACATGTGTGCTAAGAGTTTGGATTAGAAGCTTTGCACACATGTTGTATTAGAATTGTGGGAGAACCATTACTACCAAAATGATGCTAAGGTTTATAAAATGGACCTTTGAAGCGTGATTCATTGAGTGCGCCATTTATCAACCATCCTTAGCACCTAAGCTAGCTAGAAGCATCAAAGAGCTAGAAACCACGTGAGATCGACATTAAAAGCATAGTTTCTAGATACCACTTGAGAAACACTTGAATAGATCAAGAGATGCTATTCTAGCTAGATCCTATGCATGCTAGTTATTATTTCATCAATCAAGTTCTATGTCTAGCATGCATAGGATCTAGCTAGAAATAGCATCTCTTGATCTATTCAAGTGTTTCTCAAGTGGTATCTAGAAACTATGCTTTTAATGTCGATCTCACGTGGTTTCTAGCTCTTTGATGCTTCTAGCTAGCTTAGGTGCTAAGGATGGTTGATAAATGGCGCACTCAAATGAATCACGCTTCAAAGGTCCATTTTATAAACCTTAGCATCATTTTGGTAGTAATGGTTCTCCCACAATTCTAATACAACATGTGTACAAAGCTTCTAATCCAAACTCTTAGCACACATGTAGGGGGAGCTAGTACTACCAAATCGGTTTTGCATAACTTGTCCATACATTTCAATCAAGGATTTCATGCTTGGACAAGTGGTGCAAAGCTAAATTTCATATTAATTCATATCTTTGTGAAGGTTGTCATCAATTACCAAAAAGGGGAAGATTGAAAGCCCTAGTTTGGTTTTGGTTAATTGATGAAACCATGGACTAATCCACTTGATAAGCTTGTGTGTAGCTTTAGTATGGATAGTCCACTCTAGATGGAGCAAGGTGAAGAATGGAGAAGACCACAAGTGCTCCAAGTGAGAAAGAGAAGAGATAAAGGCAAATGGGCTCAAGGCAAATGTATAACCAATAGGGCCATTTGTTTTTGGTACTCAAGACACCATAGAGGGTGTGAGTACATTTAGGATCGATAACCGTACTATTAAGAGGAGTGATCGTGTGTCGAAAACGGTTATCCAAGTGCCACTAGGTGAAATGACTCTCTGCATATGCATTAGAACTAGTGAGCTAACTCCTAACCTTTGCAAAATGATTTGAAAAATGCTAACACACATGCACATGATGATATACACTTGATGGTGTTGGCACATTTGTGAAGGCGGTGAAGTTTGAAGGGTAGAGAGGGATTTGGGGTTCCTGTCTCCCTCCCGCCGAGCTTGCGAGGCGGGGTTCAGGCATTTTTGTGAAAGTGAAATGCCTATCTTCCATTGCACCGAAGGTTGAAAAAAGGAGCGAAGTGATTCGGTCGAGAACGCGCTGAGTAAGGGCGACCGGGACGCTGGTCACAGAAGTGACCGGACGCTGTCCTGGTTGGGACCGGACGCGTCCGGTCAGTGGCGGTGTCCGGTGTATTTTTCGGAGTGACTGGACGCTGGCTGACCGTACGCTCCGGTGCCGCGTCCGGTCAATGATGGCTGGCGAGGCTAAAGTGCGACCGGACGCTGGGCGCGTCCGGTCACCCCTGACCGGACGCGTCCGGTCGCGAAAAACCGTCTCTGGAACCTTACTAGACTGTGACCGGACGCTCGATCAGGGCGAGTCCGGTCGTCCCACGGACGCGTCCGGTCGAGTGTTGTGCAGCGCGCGAGAGTTCGACCGTTGGCGTGTAACGGCTACATTCAAACGTCAGTGACACGTGGTAGTGTTTGAGGGACCGGACGCTGGACCGGACGCGTCCGGTCGTCACTTATGCCGCGTCCGGTCGATACGCAGACAGCCTGTTTTGAGTGTAACGGTTGGGTGTCTTTTGGGGCACCTATATAAGATGAATAGCCGGCTCTAGGGAGCAACTCTTGGCACTTTGACAAACTTGACATCCCCTAGAGCTAAGCAAACCATCTCCCTCACATTGCATGCCTCTTGATTGATCTAGAGTGATTGGGAGAGATTCTAGTGCATTGCTTGTGAGTTCTTGCATCTAGTGGCACTAGTGATCGTTCTCGCTGTGGGATTGCTTATTCTCTTGGTGGTTGCTGAAAGCCCAAGTTTGGTTTTGGTAATTAATGACACCAAGTTGCTAATGCCATGTGTTAAGTATTTTGAGTTAGGCATAAGCAACACATGTGATGAAGGTGTACGTGGCAAGGAGTGGTGGCCACAAGATCACAAAGAAATGGTGCATGGACATGAAATGATGATCATGGTGGAGATGCATATAAAATAAAGGACGTGATGATCAAGTGGAGGAGAATGATCTAAGAGCGCAAGGCAAAGGTATAACCATAGGGTTTTCCTTTTGCCGGTCTAAGATGAGTAGAGAAGTGATTGACCGGATTTAGGATACATAGCCGACTATCAAGAGGGGCAATCACGGTTAGCTCGGGAATCAAGTGCCACTAGATCAATGTCTTGAGCATATGCATTTAGGATCTAGTAAAGAGCTAACATAACGCCCTGGAAAATTGTTTGTGAAATGCTAACACACATGCACGTGGTGGTGTACACTTGGTGGTGTTAGCACATTTGTGAAGGCGGTGGAGTTTAAGCGGAAGAGAGGGGTTTGGGGTCCTCTCTCCCTCCCGCCGAGCTTGCGAGGCGGGATTCGGCGCTTTTTGGAGAAGTGAAACGCCTATTTTCTATTGCGCCGGAAGTCGGAAAAGAAACGGAGGCGAACGGCGGTCACTGTGGCGACCGGACGCTGCACCGGACGCGGTCACGGTTTGACCGGACGCGTCCGGTCAGTTCAACGCGGCGCGAGCGCTAGGGTTTGTGACCGGACGCTGGTCTGGCCTGACCGGCGCGTCCGGTCAGTTCAACTGGGCGTAAAAGATAAGCGCGCGACCGGCGCGTCCGGTGCCTCACGGAACCGGAGCGTCCGGTCAAGTGTCCAGAGAGGCAGAGCGCAGCGGAGTGACGATCGGACGCGCGGCGCGTCCGGTCACGTGCGACCGGACGCGTCCGGTCGCAGCGGGAGCTTACTGGAACGCGACCGGACGCTGGCACTGTCGCGTCCGGTCATTCGCAGGAGCGCGTCCGGTCACGGTAACGGCTAGTTCTGACGCGCAATGTTTACGGCTGTCGGGTAGTGACCGGACGCGTCCGGTCACCCTGACCGGAGCGTCCGGTCAGCGCGATTTTCGCTGCGTCGTCCGTAACGGCTAGCTGCGTACCCCTTCATTATAAATAGATGGTGGCCGGGGTTTGAGGGCAACTCTTGCACATTTTGAGACCTAGAGACATCCTTTGAGCTAGAGAACAACCCCTCCACTCATCTCTTTGCTTGGTTGCACATCTTGAGTGAGATTGAGTGAGATTCAAGTGCATTGCTTGAGAGTTGCATTCTAGAGGCACTTGATCTTCGAGTTGTTGCGGATTTCTTGTTACTCTTCCGTGTTTCCCGACACGGTAGACGGCTTGGAGCAGCGGAGGTGATTGAGCTCGCAATTGGAGATTGTTGGAGCCCTCACCAAGTGTTGTAAGGGGTTCTTGATCCTTCCCCGCGGGAGTTCGCAAATTGGATACTCTAGTGGAGCTCGTGGCTTGGAGGATCCCCATCTTGTGTGCGGTTGTGCGGCGCCCGCCGAGGGCTCAACTCTTGATAGTTGATTAGCTCGCGAACCGACAAGTGGGTGCATCGCCACAACGAGGAGTAGCTTGCCGGGAAGCAAGTGAACCTCGGTAAAAATTCTTGTGTCATCTCTTTGCCGAGGATTTCTCTTGTGGTTGATCATTGTGATTGATTCTTCGAGTGCATTACTTCTCTACATCGTTGGTATAAGAATCAAGTCACTTACTCTTTACCTTCTTGATGGTGATTTCAAACTCATTTTGCACTCTTTTGACAAAAGACTTGAATAGATCATAAACATCACTCTTGTCATAGAGAAAGAACACCCAAGTGTATCTTGTGTAGTCATCCACTATCACAAAGCCATACTTGTTGCCACCAATGCTAGTATATGTTGTTGGCCCAAACAAGTCCATGTGCAATAGCTCAAATGCCTTTGATGTACTCATTTCACTCTTACTAGGATGTGTATTTCCAACTTGTTTGTCGGCTTGACAAGCACTACAAGGTTTATCCTTCTCAAAGGTGACATCCTTCAAGCCTCTAACTAAGTCATGCCTCAAAAGTTTGTTCAATTGTTTCATTCCAACATGACCAAGCCTTCTATGCCACAACCATCCCATACTAGATTTGCTAAGCAAGCATGATGTCAATTGTGTCTCACTATCATTGAAGTCAACCAAGTATAGACTACCATGTTTAAATCCTTTGAATATCAAATTTGATCCATCAACACTTATGACTTCAACATCATCACTACCAAATATGCACTTGAAGCCAAGATCACAAAGTTGTGCCACCGATAAAAGATTGAAATCCAAGCTCTCAACTAGCAACACATTAGATATGCTCATGTCATTTGAGATAGCAATTTTACCAAGCCCCTTGACTTTGCCTTTCTTGTTGTTGCCGAAAGTGATAGCATCAAAACCACCATTTTGACTTGTATCAATAGATTTGAACATACAAGAATCCCCGGTCATATGTTGAGTGCACCCACTATCAAGCACCCAATGCCTTCCTCCGGCTTTGTAATTGACCTACAAGATAAGATCAATTCTTTTTAGGTACCCAAACTTGTTTGGGTCCTCCAAGGTTAGTGACCAAGCTCTTTGGTACCCAAATGGCTTTCTTCTTTGAGCCCATCCATGGTGCACCAATGAACTTAGCATGAACACCATTTGTACCCTTGGTAAGTATATAGAAAGAATCAAACTTAATTGAGGATACATTAGCATTGGATTTCTTGTTCATGCAATGTTGCTCTATGTGACCAACTTGCTTGCAACTTTTGCAATAGCTACCATTGTTCTTCACAAAACGAGTCTTGTGAGGAGCAAAAGCGGCCTTGCCTTTCTTGGGGTTATAGCCCAATCCCTCTTTGTAGAGAGAAGCCCTTTGGCTACCCAAGCACATAAGCAAGCGGTCCTCACCACCATAAGCCTTAGCTAAGGTGTGATTGAGCTCTTTTACCTCCTTCTTGAGATTTTCATTCTCAACTATTAGTGTGGAGTCACAAGTGAAACCGTCACTACTAGATGAGGATGATGTAGATGAGCTACATGAAGGGTTAGTGGGAGCAACAACAATAGGCTTATGACAAGATTCATCAATTATATCACAAGATATGCCTATGTTGCAAGTTTTAGCTTTCTCAACATTAGTTGGCATGTTTTCACAT
Source organism: Tripidium arundinaceum (assembly GCA_030439765.1). Lineage (NCBI taxonomy): Eukaryota > Viridiplantae > Streptophyta > Magnoliopsida > Poales > Poaceae > Tripidium > Tripidium arundinaceum. Next base: position 8,893 of record JAHUYU010001407.1, read on the forward strand.
TTTTCAACTAGAGAGGAATGAGCTTCTTCAAGCTTAGTGTGAGACTTTTGAAGCTTCTTATGGTCTACCTTTAGACTCTCATAAGATGCCCTAAGCTCATCAAGTTCTTGCATAAGGTTTTTCTTTTCCTTAAGCAAGCCCTTGCACTCCTTTCTAGATTCTTTAAAGTGTTGAGTGCAATCTTCTAGCATAGTGATTAGTTCATCTTTAGTGAATTCTTCTTCATCACTATCACTATCACTAGCATTATCATGATCACTCTCATCGTCGGATGATACCTTAGCGGCCTTAGCCATGAAGCATGATGGAGTGTCGAAGAGGGAGACTTTCTCTTGGATGGCAATGCTAGCATGTCCCTTCTTCTTACTCTTGTTGTCATCCTCATCATCACTTGAGGAGTCATCACTATCCCATGTAGCAACATGAGAATCATTCTTCTTCTTATGAGAACTCTCCTTCTTTTCTTGCTTCTTCTTTTGCTTCTTCCTCTCCTTCTTGATAGCATCTTCATCATCACTATCATAAGGACACTTTGCAATGAGATGGTCCTTGCTATGGCATCTAAAACATCTCATGGTATGCTCATTCTTCTTGGATAAGTTCTTCCTCCTTCTTGCACGAAAGCCCTTCTTCTTCATGAATTTGCCAAATTGCTTGACAAAAAGAGTCATCTTCTCATCAATGTCATCACTATCACAAGAGCTTGAGTCTTCATCACTTGATGATTCAATCTTGGATTTGCCCTTGGATGTGGTGGCTTTGAATGCCACACTCTTCTTCTTCTCATCATCCTTTTTCTCATTTACCTTCTTCTTCTTCTTGACCAATTCATCCTTCTCATCATCTTCTCTATATGAATCATCGGTCATCACTTCTTGAAATATTTGTTGAGGAGTTGAATCATTCAATGTAGTCCTCACTAGCACGGTGATCAATGTATCAAATCTCTTGGGCAAGCTTCTCAAGAACTTCATAGAGAATTGGTTGTCTTTGACCTCCTCACCAAGTGCCTTTAGCTCATTGACAATGACTTGCAATCGATGAAACATTTCCGGTACACTTTCATCATCTTGCATCTTGAAGCTTGAGAATTTTTCTTGCAAGATATATGCTTTAGCGGTCTTTGTGCCTTCGGTGCCCTCAAATGTTTCTTCAAGCTTGGCCCAAGCATCATGTGCAACTTCTATGTTCTTCACTTGCTCAAATGTCTTATCATCTAATGCCTCATGAAGAGCACTAATTGCAATGTCATTGCATTGGAGCTTCTTCTCTTCCACCGGTGTAGGTGCTTCCGGATTAGCAACCTCAAATTTTGTTTCGGTGACCTTCCACACTTCTCTATTGATTGACTTGAGGTGTGCGGTCATCTTAACCTTCCAATATGCATAATTTGTGCCATCAAAGTGAGGTGCCTTCTTGGTGTTGTTGATGTGCAAGCTTAATTGAGCCATTTCTTTTTCACCGTAGGTTGTTAAGCCTCAAATAAACGGTGCCTCGGCTCCGATACCACTTGTAAGGTCCTAATGGCTAGAGGGGGGTGAATAGCCTATTTAAAAATCTACAAGCTTCACTAAACAATCACGTTAGTATAAAAGATGGCTAAGCTAATTCTAGCACTAGCTCAACTACACTATGCAATCCACCTAAACAATTCTAGTGAAGCAAGGCTATGATCTCTAATACACACCAACAAGGCTAAGTCACTAAGCTACTTACTCCTATGTGATAAAAGCTACGCTAAGCAAACTACACTAGAACTAGTACAAGAAGGTAAAGAGTAAGTGACTTGATTCTTATACCAACGATGTAGAGAAGTAATGCACTCGAAGAATCAATCACAATGATCAACCACAAGAGAAATCCTCGGCAAAGAGATGACACAAGAATTTTTACCGAGGTTCACTTGCTTCCCGGCAAGCTACTCCTCGTTGTGGCGATGCACCCACTTGTCGGTTCGCGAGCTAATCAACTATCAAGAGTTGAGCCCTCGGCGGGCGCCGCACAACCGCACACAAGATGGGGATCCTCCAAGCCACGAGCTCCACTAGAGTATCCAATTTGCGAACTCCCGCGGGGAAGGATCAAGAACCCCTTACAACACTTGGTGAGGGCTCCAACAATCTCCAATTGCGAGCTCAATCACCTCCGCTGCTCCAAGCCGTCTACCGTGTCGGGAAACACGGAAGAGTAACAAGAAATCCGCAACAACTCGAAGATCAAGTGCCTCTAGAATGCAACTCTCAAGCAATGCACTTGAATCTCACTCAATCTCACTCAAGATGTGCAACCAAGCAAAGAGATGAGTGGAGGGGTTGTTCTCTAGCTCAAAGGATGTCTCTAGGTCTCAAAATGTGCAAGAGTTGCCCTCAAACCCCGGCCACCATCTATTTATAATGAAGGGGTACGCAGCTAGCCGTTACGGACGACGCAGCGAAAATCGCGCTGACCGGACGCTCCGGTCAGGGTGACCGGACGCGTCCGGTCACTACCCGACAGCCGTAAACATTGCGCGTCAGAACTAGCCGTTACCGTGACCGGACGCGCTCCTGCGAATGACCGGACGCGACAGTGCCAGCGTCCGGTCGCGTTCCAGTAAGCTCCCGCTGCGACCGGACGCGTCCGGTCGCACGTGACCGGACGCGCCGCGCGTCCGATCGTCACTCCGCTGCGCTCTGCCTCTCTGGACACTTGACCGGACGCTCCGGTTCCGTGAGGCACCGGACGCGCCGGTCGCGCGCTTATCTTTTACGCCCAGTTGAACTGACCGGACGCGCCGGTCAGGCCAGACCAGCGTCCGGTCACAAACCCTAGCGCTCGCGCCGCGTTGAACTGACCGGACGCGTCCGGTCAAACCGTGACCGCGTCCGGTGCAGCGTCCGGTCGCCACAGTGACCGCCGTTCGCCTCCGTTTCTTTTCCGACTTCCGGCGCAATAGAAAATAGGCGTTTCACTTCTCCAAAAAGCGCCGAATCCCGCCTCGCAAGCTCGGCGGGAGGGAGAGAGGACCCCAAACCCCTCTCTTCCGCTTAAACTCCACCGCCTTCACAAATGTGCTAACACCACCAAGTGTACACCACCACGTGCATGTGTGTTAGCATTTCACAAACAATTTTCCAGGGCGTTATGTTAGCTCTTTACTAGATCCTAAATGCATATGCTCAAGACATTGATCTAGTGGCACTTGATTCCCGAGCTAACCGTGATTGCCCCTCTTGATAGTCGGCTATGTATCCTAAATCCGGTCAATCACTTCTCTACTCATCTTAGACCGGCAAAAGGAAAACCCTATGGTTATACCTTTGCCTTGCGCTCTTAGATCATTCTCCTCCACTTGATCATCACGTCCTTTATTTTATATGCATCTCCACCATGATCATCATTTCATGTCCATGCACCATTTCTTTGTGATCTTGTGGCCACCACTCCTTGCCACGTACACCTTCATCACATGTGTTGCTTATGCCTAACTCAAAATACTTAACACATGGCATTAGCAACTTGGTGTCATTAATTACCAAAACCAAACTTGGGCTTTCAGCAACCACCAAGAGAATAAGCAATCCCACAGCGAGAACGATCACTAGTGCCACTAGATGCAAGAACTCACAAGCAATGCACTAGAATCTCTCCCAATCACTCTCTAGATCAATCAAGAGGCATGCAATGTGAGGGAGATGGTTTGCTTAGCTCTAGGGGATGTCAAGTTTGTCAAAGTGCCAAGAGTTGCTCCCTAGAGCCGGCTATTCATCTTATATAGGTGCCCCAAAAGACACCCAACCGTTACACTCAAAACAGGCTGTCTGCGTATCGACCGGACGCGGCATAAGTGACGACCGGACGCGTCCGGTCCAGCGTCCGGTCCCTCAAACACTGCCACGTGTCACTGACGTTTGAATGTAGCCGTTACACGCCAACGGTCGAACTCTCGCGCGCTGCACAACACTCGACCGGACGCGTCCGTGGGACGACCGGACTCGCCCTGATCGAGCGTCCGGTCACAGTCTAGTAAGGTTCCAGAGACGGTTTTTCGCGACCGGACGCGTCCGGTCAGGGGTGACCGGACGCGCCCAGCGTCCGGTCGCACTTTAGCCTCGCCAGCCATCATTGACCGGACGCGGCACCGGAGCGTACGGTCAGCCAGCGTCCAGTCACTCCGAAAAATACACCGGACACCGCCACTGACCGGACGCGTCCGGTCCCAACCAGGACAGCGTCCGGTCACTTCTGTGACCAGCGTCCCGGTCGCCCTTACTCAGCGCGTTCTCGACCGAATCACTTCGCTCCTTTTTTCAACCTTCGGTGCAATGGAAGATAGGCATTTCACTTTCACAAAAATGCCTGAACCCCGCCTCGCAAGCTCGGCGGGAGGGAGACAGGAACCCAAATCCCTCTCTACCCTTCAAACTTCACCGCCTTCACAAATGTGCCAACACCATCAAGTGTATATCATCATGTGCATGTGTGTTAGCATTTTTCAAATCATTTTGCAAAGGTTAGGAGTTAGCTCACTAGTTCTAATGCATATGCAGAGAGTCATTTCACCTAGTGGCACTTGGATAACCGTTTTCGACACACGATCACTCCTCTTAATAGTACGGTTATCGATCCTAAATGTACTCACACCCTCTATGGTGTCTTGAGTACCAAAAACAAATGGCCCTATTGGTTATACATTTGCCTTGAGCCCATTTGCCTTTATCTCTTCTCTTTCTCACTTGGAGCACTTGTGGTCTTCTCCATTCTTCACCTTGCTCCATCTAGAGTGGACTATCCATACTAAAGCTACACACAAGCTTATCAAGTGGATTAGTCCATGGTTTCATCAATTAACCAAAACCAAACTAGGGCTTTCAATCTTCCCCTTTTTGGTAATTGATGACAACCTTCACAAAGATATGAATTAATAATGAAATTTAGCTTTGCACCACTTGTCCAAGCATGAAATCCTTGATTGAAATGTATGGACAAGTTATGTAAAACCGATTTGGTAGTACTAGCTCCCCCTACATGTGTGCTAAGAGTTTGGATTAGAAGCTTTGCACACATGTTGTATTAGAATTGTGGGAGAACCATTACTACCAAAATGATGCTAAGGTTTATAAAATGGACCTTTGAAGCGTGATTCATTTGAGTGCGCCATTTATCAACCATCCTTAGCACCTAAGCTAGCTAGAAGCATCAAAGAGCTAGAAACCACGTGAGATCGACATTAAAAGCATAGTTTCTAGATACCACTTGAGAAACACTTGAATAGATCAAGAGATGCTATTTCTAGCTAGATCCTATGCATGCTAGTTATTATTTCATCAATCAAGTTCTATGTCTAGCATACATCACATAAGCAAGAGAGATACCACTTATTGAAAATAAACTAGACAATAATCTACAAGTGCAATGCAAGCAAACATATGAATATGCACATTAAAATGCAGATAATCGACTGAGCACAAACCACCCACCTTCCCACGCACCGCAACACGAAACGTCACAACCGCAACTGCCCGGCATGACCCCTCGTCTCCCCTAGGTGGGCCCACTCACTTGATTATAAGCCCTTGAAGGGATAACTCATCCCTCCAATGCCTCAAGGGCTACACCCGGCGGGTGCGCTCGTGCGCACCCACCGGATAGTCTTCTCAAAATTCAAATAAACCGCGATAAGGCCCAAATGGGATGACGGGGGCCCATGCATACCCTCCATTCTACTGAAAGAGCATAAGGGAAATGACACGACAGCAAAAAAGCCATCCGGTCAGTCCTTGCAACGCGTAGGGGCTCGGGGGCTTCTCCTGCATCTCGGCCTAGTGAATGGTCCATGCCAAGGCCGCAAGGGCTCCCCTCCCAACCCACGGTCGTGGTAGAAACACCACGCTCGCTTGACTATAAGCCCTTGAAGGGATAACCCATCCCTCCAAGGCCTCGGGGGCTACACCCGCCGGGTGCGCTTATGCGCACCCACCGGACAGTCTCTCTAAAAATAAAAATAAATCAAAAACTATCCGTAGTCTCTCGTTCTCAAGCCTCTAAAGGAGTTCTCCACTCCTCCACAGGCTCGAGGGCTACTATGGGGTATCAAAATACCCAGGGTACCCAACAGGGGTAAAATACGACACCCTGCACGATTGCTAAATTGGCCCACCATACGGGACCAAAAAAGCACTAACAGCATATCAGCCACTCAAGGCACGAACCACAAACTCTATCTCGCTCGGGCCTTGTGGAGAGGCCTCGGGCACGATAGGCGTCTCGGGCAAAATCTCTCCGTCTCGCCCGAGCCCCCACGACATCATCAGAGGCGCCTGACCCCCCGTGGCGCATTTCCACCTCGCCCGAGGGGCACATGGAGCCCTTAGGCAAGACAGAGAGCCACATGGGGCCCCCAACACGGTGCTCGCTCCATCAACATGATGGACGTGACCGTGCACAGTCAACAGGGGCACCGGAACCACGTCCTGACCCGACATCACCCCAGTCATTCTACCACGACGACATCCATACCTCCACAGCAACGGGGGTGACGGCAGCTGTGCCACCTAACCCCCTCGCTATGAAAATCCCGGCGCACGCGCCGCCTACCTTCATGGCACAGAGGTGTACATGTCAAAGCATGGCCCCGACACGTCGCACCAGCGAATGGAGAGGCCAAAAGATCAATGCCCCACATGACTCCACACTACAGGGAAACTGTTCCCACCGGATAAGGGGGACGACGACTATGCCAGAGGCCACCCTTTTTTGCCTTTCTCTTTTATTTTTCTCATTTTTACCCCTTTACCACAAATGTAACCCGAGCTCTCCCCTTAGAAGCTATAAAAGGGGAGGCAGGGGCCGCATCTAAAGGAGGGCAGAGAAGAGAGGATCCAGCAACAACAGCTAGAACATACCGCAATAGAAACCACACCACCACCACTCAAGAGACTTGGGACCTACTCCCTCTCTCGAAAGCTTGTAACCCCTACCACAAGCACCCCGGTGTAAGGCAACATGAACCACAGCGAAACCCACTAGACGTAGGGGTTACAAGCTTTCGAGAGAGGGAGTAGGTCCCAAGTCTCTTGAGTGGTGGTGGTGTGGTTTTCTATTGCGGTATGTTCTAGCTGTTGTTGCTGGATCCTCTCTTCTCTGCCCTCCTTTAGATGCGGCCCCTGCCTCCCCTTTTATAGCTTCTAAGGGGAGAGCTCGGGTTACATTTGTGGTAAAGGGGTAAAAATGAGAAAAATAAAAGAGAAAGGCAAAAAAGGGTGGCCTCTGGCATAGTCGTCGTCCCCCTTATCCGGTGGGGAACAGTTTCCCTGTAGTGTGGAGTCATGTGGGGCATTGATCTTTTGGCCTCTCCATTCGCTGGTGCGACGTGTCGGGGCCATGCTTTGACATGTACACCTCTGTGCCATGAAGGTAGGCGGCGCGTGCGCCGGGATTTTCATAGCGAGGGGGTTAGGTGGCACAGCTGCCGTCACCCCCGTTGCTGTGGAGGTATGGATGTCGTCGTGGTAGAATGACTGGGGTGATGTCGGGTCAGGACGTGGTTCCGGTGCCCCTGTTGACTGTGCACGGTCACGTCCATCATGTTGATGGAGCGAGCACCGTGTTGGGGGCCCCATGTGGCTCTCTGTCTTGCCTAAGGGCTCCATGTGCCCCTCGGGCGAGGTGGAAATGCGCCACGGGGGGTCAGGCGCCTCTGATGATGTCGTGGGGGCTCGGGCGAGACGGAGAGATTTTGCCCGAGACGCCTATCGTGCCCGAGGCCTCTCCACAAGGCCCGAGCGAGATAGAGTTTGTGGTTCGTGCCTTGAGTGGCTGATATGCTGTTAGTGCTTTTTTGGTCCCGTATGGTGGGCCAATTTAGCAATCGTGCAGGGTGTCGTATTTTACCCCTGTTGGGTACCCTGGGTATTTTGATACCCCATAGTAGCCCTCGAGCCTGTGGAGGAGTGGAGAACTCCTTTAGAGGCTTGAGAACGAGAGACTACGGATAGTTTTTGATTTATTTTTATTTTTAGAGAGACTGTCCGGTGGGTGCGCATAAGCGCACCCGGCGGGTGTAGCCCCCGAGGCCTTGGAGGGATGGGTTATCCCTTCAAGGGCTTATAGTCAAGCGAGCGTGGTGTTTCTACCACGACCGTGGGTTGGGAGGGGAGCCCTTGCGGCCTTGGCATGGACCATTCACTAGGCCGAGATGCAGGAGAAGCCCCCGAGCCCCTACGCGTTGCAAGGGACTGACCGGATGGCTTTTTTGCTGTCGTGTCATTTCCCTTATGCTCTTCAGTAGAATGGAGGGTATGCATGGGCCCCCGTCATCCCATTTGGGCCTTATCGCGGTTTATTTGAATTTTGAGAAGACTATCCGGTGGGTGCGCACGAGCGCACCCGCCGGGTGTAGCCCTTGAGGCATTGGAGGGATGAGTTATCCCTTCAAGGGCTTATAATCAAGTGAGTGGGCCCACCTAGGGGAGACGAGGGGTCATGCCGGGCAGTTGCGGTTGTGACGTTTCGTGTTGCGGTGCGTGGGAAGGTGGGTGGTTTGTGCTCAGTCGATTATCTGCATTTTAATGTGCATATTCATATGTTTGCTTGCATTGCACTTGTAGATTATTGTCTAGTTTATTTTCAATAAGTGGTATCTCTCTTGCTTATGTGATGTATGCTAGACATAGAACTTGATTGATGAAATAATAACTAGCATGCATAGGATCTAGCTAGAAATAGCATCTCTTGATCTATTCAAGTGTTTCTCAAGTGGTATCTAGAAACTATGCTTTTAATGTCGATCTCACGTGGTTTCTAGCTCTTTGATGCTTCTAGCTAGCTTAGGTGCTAAGGATGGTTGATAAATGGCGCACTCAAATGAATCACGCTTCAAAGGTCCATTTTATAAACCTTAGCATCATTTTGGTAGTAATGGTTCTCCCACAATTCTAATACAACATGTGTGCAAAGCTTCTAATCCAAACTCTTAGCACACATGTAGGGGGAGCTAGTACTACCAAATCGGTTTTGCATAACTTGTCCATACATTTCAATCAAGGATTTCATGCTTGGACAAGTGGTGCAAAGCTAAATTTCATTATTAATTCATATCTTTGTGAAGGTTGTCATCAATTACCAAAAAGGGGAAGATTGAAAGCCCTAGTTTGGTTTTGGTTAATTGATGAAACCATGGACTAATCCACTTGATAAGCTTGTGTGTAGCTTTAGTATGGATAGTCCACTCTAGATGGAGCAAGGTGAAGAATGGAGAAGACCACAAGTGCTCCAAGTGAGAAAGAGAAGAGATAAAGGCAAATGGGCTCAAGGCAAATGTATAACCAATAGGGCCATTTGTTTTTTGGTACTCAAGACACCATAGAGGGTGTGAGTACATTTAGGATCGATAACCGTACTATTAAGAGGAGTGATCGTGTGTCGAAAACGGTTATCCAAGTGCCACTAGGTGAAATGACTCTCTGCATATGCATTAGAACTAGTGAGCTAACTCCTAACCTTTGCAAAATGATTTGAAAAATGCTAACACACATGCACATGATGATATACACTTGATGGTGTTGGCACATTTGTGAAGGCGGTGAAGTTTGAAGGGTAGAGAGGGATTTGGGTTCCTGTCTCCCTCCCGCCGAGCTTGCGAGGCGGGGTTCAGGCATTTTTGTGAAAGTGAAATGCCTATCTTCCATTGCACCGAAGGTTGAAAAAAGGAGCGAAGTGATTCGGTCGAGAACGCGCTGAGTAAGGGCGACCGGGACGCTGGTCACAGAAGTGACCGGACGCTGTCCTGGTTGGGACCGGACGCGTCCGGTCAGTGGCGGTGTCCGGTGTATTTTTCGGAGTGACTGGACGCTGGCTGACCGTACGCTCCGGTGCCGCGTCCGGTCAATGATGGCTGGCGAGGCTAAAGTGCGACCGGACGCTGGGCGCGTCCGGTCACCCCTGACCGGACGCGTCCGGTCGCGAAAAACCGTCTCTGGAACCTTACTAGACTGTGACCGGACGCTCGATCAGGGCGAGTCCGGTCGTCCCACGGACGCGTCCGGTCGAGTGTTGTGCAGCGCGCGAGAGTTCGACCGTTGGCGTGTAACGGCTACATTCAAACGTCAGTGACACGTGGCAGTGTTTGAGGGACCGGACGCTGGACCGGACGCGTCCGGTCGTCACTTATGCCGCGTCCGGTCGATACGCAGACAGCCTGTTTTGAGTGTAACGGTTGGGTGTCTTTTGGGGCACCTATATAAGATGAATAGCCGGCTCTAGGGAGCAACTCTTGGCACTTTGACAAACTTGACATCCCCTAGAGCTAAGCAAACCATCTCCCTCACATTGCATGCCTCTTGATTGATCTAGAGAGTGATTGGGAGAGATTCTAGTGCATTGCTTGTGAGTTCTTGCATCTAGTGGCACTAGTGATCGTTCTCGCTGTGGGATTGCTTATTCTCTTGGTGGTTGCTGAAAGCCCAAGTTTGGTTTTGGTAATTAATGACACCAAGTTGCTAATGCCATGTGTTAAGTATTTTGAGTTAGGCATAAGCAACACATGTGATGAAGGTGTACGTGGCAAGGAGTGGTGGCCACAAGATCACAAAGAAATGGTGCATGGACATGAAATGATGATCATGGTGGAGATGCATATAAAATAAAGGACGTGATGATCAAGTGGAGGAGAATGATCTAAGAGCGCAAGGCAAAGGTATAACCATAGGGTTTTCCTTTTGCCGGTCTAAGATGAGTAGAGAAGTGATTGACCGGATTTAGGATACATAGCCGACTATCAAGAGGGGCAATCACGGTTAGCTCGGGAATCAAGTGCCACTAGATCAATGTCTTGAGCATATGCATTTAGGATCTAGTAAAGAGCTAACATAACGCCCTGGAAAATTGTTTGTGAAATGCTAACACACATGCACGTGGTGGTGTACACTTGGTGGTGTTAGCACATTTGTGAAGGCGGTGGAGTTTAAGCGGAAGAGAGGGGTTTGGGGTCCTCTCTCCCTCCCGCCGAGCTTGCGAGGCGGGATTCGGCGCTTTTTGGAGAAGTGAAACGCCTATTTTCTATTGCGCCGGAAGTCGGAAAAGAAACGGAGGCGAACGGCGGTCACTGTGGCGACCGGACGCTGCACCGGACGCGGTCACGGTTTGACCGGACGCGTCCGGTCAGTTCAACGCGGCGCGAGCGCTAGGGTTTGTGACCGGACGCTGGTCTGGCCTGACCGGCGCGTCCGGTCAGTTCAACTGGGCGTAAAAGATAAGCGCGCGACCGGCGCGTCCGGTGCCTCACGGAACCGGAGCGTCCGGTCAAGTGTCCAGAGAGGCAGAGCGCAGCGGAGTGACGATCGGACGCGCGGCGCGTCCGGTCACGTGCGACCGGACGCGTCCGGTCGCAGCGGGAGCTTACTGGAACGCGACCGGGACGCTGGCACTGTCGCGTCCGGTCATTCGCAGGAGCGCGTCCGGTCACGGTAACGGCTAGTTCTGACGCGCAATGTTTACGGCTGTCGGGTAGTGACCGGACGCGTCCGGTCACCCTGACCGGAGCGTCCGGTCAGCGCGATTTTCGCTGCGTCGTCCGTAACGGCTAGCTGCGTACCCCTTCATTATAAATAGATGGTGGCCGGGGTTTGAGGGCAACTCTTGCACATTTTGAGACCTAGAGACATCCTTTGAGCTAGAGAACAACCCCTCCACTCATCTCTTTGCTTGGTTGCACATCTTGAGTGAGATTGAGTGAGATTCAAGTGCATTGCTTGAGAGTTGCATTCTAGAGGCACTTGATCTTCGAGTTGTTGCGGATTTCTTGTTACTCTTCCGTGTTTCCCGACACGGTAGACGGCTTGGAGCAGCGGAGGTGATTGAGCTCGCAATTGGAGATTGTTGGAGCCCTCACCAAGTGTTGTAAGGGGTTCTTGATCCTTCCCCGCGGGAGTTCGCAAATTGGATACTCTAGTGGAGCTCGTGGCTTGGAGGATCCCCATCTTGTGTGCGGTTGTGCGGCGCCCGCCGAGGGCTCAACTCTTGATAGTTGATTAGCTCACGAACCGACAAGTGGGTGCATCGCCACAACGAAGAGTAGCTTGCCGTTACGGACGACGCAGCGAAAATCGCGCTGACCGGACGCTCCGGTCAGGGTGACCGGACGCGTCCGGTCACTACCCGACAGCCGTAAACAGTGCGCGTCAGAACTAGCCATTACCGTGACCGGACGCGCTCCTGCGAATGACCGGACGCGACAGTGCCAGCGTCCGGTCGCATTCCAGTAAGCTCCCGCTGCGACCGGACGCGTCCGGTCGCACGTGACCGGACGCGCCGCGCGTCCGATCGTCACTCCGCTGCGCTCTGCCTCTCTGGACACTTGACCGGACGCTCCGGTTCCGTGAGGCACCGGACGCGCCGGTCGCGCGCTTATCTTTTACGCCTAGTTGAACTGACCGGACGCGCCGGTCAGGCCAGACCAGCGTCCGGTCACAAACCCTAGCGCTCGCGCCGCGTTGAACTGACCGGACGCGTCCGGTCAAACCGTGACCGCGTCCGGTGCAGCGTCCGGTCGCCACAGTGATCGCCGTTTGCCTCCGTTTCTTTTCCGACTTCCGACGCAATAGAAAATAGGCGTTTCACTTCTCCAAAAAGCGCCGAATCCCGCCTCGCAAGCTCGGCGGGAGGGAGAGAGGACCCTAAACCCCTCTCTTCCACTTAAACTCCACCGCCTTCACAAATGTGCTAACACCACCAAGTGTACACCACCACGTGCATGTGTGTTAGCATTTCACAAACAATTTTCCAAGGCGTTATGTTAGCTCTTTACTAGATCCTAAATGCATATGCTCAAGACATTGATCTAGTGGCACTTGATTCCCGAGCTAACCGTGATTGCCCCTCTTGATAGTCGGCTATGTATCCTAAATCCGGTCAATCACTTCTCTACTCATCTTAGACCGGCAAAAGGAAAACCCTATGGTTATACCTTTGCCTTGCGCTCTTAGATCATTCTCCAACTTGAAATGAGTGCACCCCCACATTCTTATATGACATGCCTCTCCTCCGACATAGCAAGGTAAAGTTGTTTGGCATATCATTCATACTTTGCTAAGGACATGTTTAGAACATATAGACATATTTGCATGACAAATAGGCTCATTCATGAAAATCAAATGAGTTTAATGTATATATGGTACCACTATTGCTTCTATGTTTTGATTGATCTAGTGGTAGCATATGACATGTTTGTGGGCATGCAAACCTAGTGTTGAATCTAGAAAATGAGCTCATGATGTGTAATTCAACATGGTCAAGATAACCCTTATACTTTATGAGGTGTGAAGAAGCTTGTCCTTGGATCAAACCGAATTACATATTCTAGGCAAGTGATCTAGATTGAACCATAATTTGGACTCCCTCATATTGATTGACTTAATTCTCACTAAAATTGGCACCTTTTTGGTGATTGTTGACAAAGGGGGAGAGAAAAGTCACAAAGATAGAAAAGTCACAAAGAGATAAAAAGTTAAGTTGCAAAGAGGGAGAGAATGACGTTGGAAAGGGATCAATTAAAATTGAGCACACAAGTAGGGGGAGCAAGCTCATGAATTATTTGTTGCATTTGAATGTGCATTAACATGATGTATTGTTGCATTGCAAAGATTAAATTCATATTCATGCTTGTGTGGTGATTGCCAGAAATAGAACTTGAATGATGAATTGTTGAGAGTAGCTTTACAAGTGGTATCTAGACACCTTTGCTTATAAATGTTGATCTCACGAGGTATTTTAGTGTTTGTGATCTTTACAAGTGGTGTATTATAAGTGGTGTCTAGCTACATCGATGCTAAGGATGGTATATAAAGGCAACTCCGATTGGTATCACGCTTCAAAGGTCCATTCTATATACCTTAGCATCAATTTGATAGTAGTAACTCTCCCAAAATTCAAATCCATACATATGTGCACAATTGAACGAAACTCATGGAAGCACATATGTAGGGGGAGCTAATACTATTGAAATTGAAAATTGATTTCATTTCATATCTTTGTGATGGTTGTCATCAATTACCAAAAAGGGGGAGATTGAAAGCCCAAGTTTGGTTTTGGTAATTAATGACACCAAGTTGCTAATGCCATGTGTTAAGTATTTTGAGTTAGGCATAAGCAACACATGTGATGAAGGTGTACGTGGCAAGGAGTGGTGGCCACAAGATCACAAAGAAATGGTGCATGGACATGAAATGATGATCATGGTGGAGATGCATATAAAATGAAGGACGTGATGATCAAGTGGAGGAGAATGATCTAAGAGCGCAAGGCAAAGGTATAACCATAGGGTTTTCCTTTTGCCGGTCTAAGATGAGTAGAGAAGTGATTGACCGGATTTAGGATACATAGCCGACTATCAAGAGGGGCAATCACGGTTAGCTCGGGAATCAAGTGCCACTAGATCAATGTCTTGAGCATATGCATTTAGGATCTAGTAAAGAGCTAACATAACGCCTTGGAAAATTGTTTGTGAAATGCTAACACACATGCACGTGGTGGTGTACACTTGGTGGTGTTAGCACATTTGTGAAGGCGGTGGAGTTTAAGTGGAAGAGAGGGGTTTAGGGTCCTCTCTCCCTCCCGCCGAGCTTGCGAGGCGGGATTCGGCGCTTTTTGGAGAAGTGAAACGCCTATTTTCTATTGCGTCGGAAGTCGGAAAAGAAACGGAGGCAAACGGCGATCACTGTGGCGACCGGACGCTGCACCGGACGCGGTCACGGTTTGACCGGACGCGTCCGGTCAGTTCAACGCGGCGCGAGCGCTAGGGTTTGTGACCGGACGCTGGTCTGGCCTGACCGGCGCGTCCGGTCAGTTCAACTAGGCGTAAAAGATAAGCGCGCGACCGGCGCGTCCGGTGCCTCACGGAACCGGAGCGTCCGGTCAAGTGTCCAGAGAGGCAGAGCGCAGCGGAGTGACGATCGGACGCGCGGCGCGTCCGGTCACGTGCGACCGGACGCGTCCGGTCGCAGCGGGAGCTTACTGGAATGCGACCGGACGCTGGCACTGTCGCGTCCGGTCATTCGCAGGAGCGCGTCCGGTCACGGTAATGGCTAGTTCTGACGCGCACTGTTTACGGCTGTCGGGTAGTGACCGGACGCGTCCGGTCACCCTGACCGGAGCGTCCGGTCAGCGCGATTTTCGCTGCGTCGTCCGTAACGGCAAGCTACTCTTCGTTGTGGCGATGCACCCACTTGTCGGTTCGTGAGCTAATCAACTATCAAGAGTTGAGCCCTCGGCGGGCGCCGCACAACCGCACACAAGATGGGGATCCTCCAAGCCACGAGCTCCACTAGAGTATCCAATTTGCGAACTCCCGCGGGGAAGGATCAAGAACCCCTTACAACACTTGGTGAGGGCTCCAACAATCTCCAATTGCGAGCTCAATCACCTCCGCTGCTCCAAGCCGTCTACCGTGTCGGGAAACACGGAAGAGTAACAAGAAATCCGCAGCAACTCGAAGATCAAGTGCCTCTAGAATGCAACTCTCAAGCAATGCACTTGAATCTCACTCAATCTCACTCAAGATGTGCAACCAAGCAAAGAGATGAGTGGAGGGTTGTTCTCTAGCTCAAAGGATGTCTCTAGGTCTCAAAATGTGCAAGAGTTGCCCTCAAACCCCGGCCACCATCTATTTATAACGAAGGGGTACGCAGCTAGCCGTTACGGACGACGCAGCGAAAATCGCGCTGACCGGACGCTCCGGTCAGGGTGACCGGACGCGTCCGGTCACTACCCGACAGCCGTAAACAGTGCGCGTCAGAACTAGCCATTACCGTGACCGGACGCGCTCCTGCGAATGACCGGACGCGACAGTGCCAGCGTCCGGTCGCATTCCAGTAAGCTCCCGCTGCGACCGGACGCGTCCGGTCGCACGTGACCGGACGCGCCGCGCGTCCGATCGTCACTCCGCTGCGCTCTGCCTCTCTGGACACTTGACCGGACGCTCCGGTTCCGTGAGGCACCGGACGCGCCGGTCGCGCGCTTATCTTTTACGCCTAGTTGAACTGACCGGACGCGCCGGTCAGGCCAGACCAGCGTCCGGTCACAAACCCTAGCGCTCGCGCCGCGTTGAACTGACCGGACGCGTCCGGTCAAACCGTGACCGCGTCCGGTGCAGCGTCCGGTCGCCACAGTGATCGCCGTTTGCCTCCGTTTCTTTTCCGACTTCCGACGCAATAGAAAATAGGCGTTTCACTTCTCCAAAAAGCGCCGAATCCCGCCTCGCAAGCTCGGCGGGAGGGAGAGAGGACCCTAAACCCCTCTCTTCCACTTAAACTCCACCGCCTTCACAAATGTGCTAACACCACCAAGTGTACACCACCACGTGCATGTGTGTTAGCATTTCACAAACAATTTTCCAAGGCGTTATGTTAGCTCTTTACTAGATCCTAAATGCATATGCTCAAGACATTGATCTAGTGGCACTTGATTCCCGAGCTAACCGTGATTGCCCCTCTTGATAGTCGGCTATGTATCCTAAATCCGGTCAATCACTTCTCTACTCATCTTAGACCGGCAAAAGGAAAACCCTATGGTTATACCTTTGCCTTGCGCTCTTAGATCATTCTCCAACTTGAAATGAGTGCACCCCCACATTCTTATATGACATGCCTCTCCTCCGACATAGCAAGGTAAAGTTGTTTGGCATATCATTCATACTTTGCTAAGGACATGTTTAGAACATATAGACATATTTGCATGACAAATAGGCTCATTCATGAAAATCAAATGAGTTTAATGTATATATGGTACCACTATTGCTTCTATGTTTTGATTGATCTAGTGGTAGCATATGACATGTTTGTGGGCATGCAAACCTAGTGTTGAATCTAGAAAATGAGCTCATGATGTGTAATTCAACATGGTCAAGATAACCCTTATACTTTATGAGGTGTGAAGAAGCTTGTCCTTGGATCAAACCGAATTACATATTCTAGGCAAGTGATCTAGATTGAACCATAATTTGGACTCCCTCATATTGATTGACTTAATTCTCACTAAAATTGGCACCTTTTTGGTGATTGTTGACAAAGGGGGAGAGAAAAGTCACAAAGATAGAAAAGTCACAAAGAGATAAAAAGTTAAGTTGCAAAGAGGGAGAGAATGACGTTGGAAAGGGATCAATTAAAATTGAGCACACAAGTAGGGGGAGCAAGCTCATGAATTATTTGTTGCATTTGAATGTGCATTAACATGATGTATTGTTGCATTGCAAAGATTAAATTCATATTCATGCTTGTGTGGTGATTGCCAGAAATAGAACTTGAATGATGAATTGTTGAGAGTAGCTTTACAAGTGGTATCTAGACACCTTTGCTTATAAATGTTGATCTCACGAGGTATTTTAGTGTTTGTGATCTTTACAAGTGGTGTATTATAAGTGGTGTCTAGCTACATCGATGCTAAGGATGGTATATAAAGGCAACTCCGATTGGTATCACGCTTCAAAGGTCCATTCTATATACCTTAGCATCAATTTGATAGTAGTAACTCTCCCAAAATTCAAATCCATACATATGTGCACAATTGAACGAAACTCATGGAAGCACATATGTAGGGGGAGCTAATACTATTGAAATTGAAAATTGATTTCATTTCATATCTTTGTGATGGTTGTCATCAATTACCAAAAAGGGGGAGATTGAAAGCCCAAGTTTGGTTTTGGTAATTAATGACACCAAGTTGCTAATGCCATGTGTTAAGTATTTTGAGTTAGGCATAAGCAACACATGTGATGAAGGTGTACGTGGCAAGGAGTGGTGGCCACAAGATCACAAAGAAATGGTGCATGGACATGAAATGATGATCATGGTGGAGATGCATATAAAATGAAGGACGTGATGATCAAGTGGAGGAGAATGATCTAAGAGCGCAAGGCAAAGGTATAACCATAGGGTTTTCCTTTTGCCGGTCTAAGATGAGTAGAGAAGTGATTGACCGGATTTAGGATACATAGCCGACTATCAAGAGGGGCAATCACGGTTAGCTCGGGAATCAAGTGCCACTAGATCAATGTCTTGAGCATATGCATTTAGGATCTAGTAAAGAGCTAACATAACGCCTTGGAAAATTGTTTGTGAAATGCTAACACACATGCACGTGGTGGTGTACACTTGGTGGTGTTAGCACATTTGTGAAGGCGGTGGAGTTTAAGTGGAAGAGAGGGGTTTAGGGTCCTCTCTCCCTCCCGCCGAGCTTGCGAGGCGGGATTCGGCGCTTTTTGGAGAAGTGAAACGCCTATTTTCTATTGCGTCGGAAGTCGGAAAAGAAACGGAGGCAAACGGCGATCACTGTGGCGACCGGACGCTGCACCGGACGCGGTCACGGTTTGACCGGACGCGTCCGGTCAGTTCAACGCGGCGCGAGCGCTAGGGTTTGTGACCGGACGCTGGTCTGGCCTGACCGGCGCGTCCGGTCAGTTCAACTAGGCGTAAAAGATAAGCGCGCGACCGGCGCGTCCGGTGCCTCACGGAACCGGAGCGTCCGGTCAAGTGTCCAGAGAGGCAGAGCGCAGCGGAGTGACGATCGGACGCGCGGCGCGTCCGGTCACGTGCGACCGGACGCGTCCGGTCGCAGCGGGAGCTTACTGGAATGCGACCGGACGCTGGCACTGTCGCGTCCGGTCATTCGCAGGAGCGCGTCCGGTCACGGTAATGGCTAGTTCTGACGCGCACTGTTTACGGCTGTCGGGTAGTGACCGGACGCGTCCGGTCACCCTGACCGGAGCGTCCGGTCAGCGCGATTTTCGCTGCGTCGTCCGTAACGGCTAGCTGCGTACCCCTTCGTTATAAATAGATGGTGGCCGGGGTTTGAGGGCAACTCTTGCACATTTTGAGACCTAGAGACATCCTTTGAGCTAGAGAACAACCCTCCACTCATCTCTTTGCTTGGTTGCACATCTTGAGTGAGATTGAGTGAGATTCAAGTGCATTGCTTGAGAGTTGCATTCTAGAGGCACTTGATCTTCGAGTTGCTGCGGATTTCTTGTTACTCTTCCGTGTTTCCCGACACGGTAGACGGCTTGGAGCAGCGGAGGTGATTGAGCTCGCAATTGGAGATTGTTGGAGCCCTCACCAAGTGTTGTAAGGGGTTCTTGATCCTTCCCCGCGGGAGTTCGCAAATTGGATACTCTAGTGGAGCTCGTGGCTTGGAGGATCCCCATCTTGTGTGCGGTTGTGCGGCGCCCGCCGAGGGCTCAACTCTTGATAGTTGATTAGCTCACGAACCGACAAGTGGGTGCATCGCCACAACGAAGAGTAGCTTGCCGTTACGGACGACGCAGCGAAAATCGCGCTGACCGGACGCTCCGGTCAGGGTGACCGGACGCGTCCGGTCACTACCCGACAGCCGTAAACAGTGCGCGTCAGAACTAGCCATTACCGTGACCGGACGCGCTCCTGCGAATGACCGGACGCGACAGTGCCAGCGTCCGGTCGCATTCCAGTAAGCTCCCGCTGCGACCGGACGCGTCCGGTCGCACGTGACCGGACGCGCCGCGCGTCCGATCGTCACTCCGCTGCGCTCTGCCTCTCTGGACACTTGACCGGACGCTCCGGTTCCGTGAGGCACCGGACGCGCCGGTCGCGCGCTTATCTTTTACGCCTAGTTGAACTGACCGGACGCGCCGGTCAGGCCAGACCAGCGTCCGGTCACAAACCCTAGCGCTCGCGCCGCGTTGAACTGACCGGACGCGTCCGGTCAAACCGTGACCGCGTCCGGTGCAGCGTCCGGTCGCCACAGTGATCGCCGTTTGCCTCCGTTTCTTTTCCGACTTCCGACGCAATAGAAAATAGGCGTTTCACTTCTCCAAAAAGCGCCGAATCCCGCCTCGCAAGCTCGGCGGGAGGGAGAGAGGACCCTAAACCCCTCTCTTCCACTTAAACTCCACCGCCTTCACAAATGTGCTAACACCACCAAGTGTACACCACCACGTGCATGTGTGTTAGCATTTCACAAACAATTTTCCAAGGCGTTATGTTAGCTCTTTACTAGATCCTAAATGCATATGCTCAAGACATTGATCTAGTGGCACTTGATTCCCGAGCTAACCGTGATTGCCCCTCTTGATAGTCGGCTATGTATCCTAAATCCGGTCAATCACTTCTCTACTCATCTTAGACCGGCAAAAGGAAAACCCTATGGTTATACCTTTGCCTTGCGCTCTTAGATCATTCTCCTCCACTTGATCATCACGTCCTTCATTTTATATGCATCTCCACCATGATCATCATTTCATGTCCATGCACCATTTCTTTGTGATCTTGTGGCCACCACTCCTTGCCACGTACACCTTCATCACATGTGTTGCTTATGCCTAACTCAAAATACTTAACACATGGCATTAGCAACTTGGTGTCATTAATTACCAAAACCAAACTTGGGCTTTCAATCTCCCCCTTTTTGGTAATTGATGACAACCATCACAAAGATATGAAATGAAATCAATTTTCAATTTCAATAGTATTAGCTCCCCCTACATATGTGCTTCCATGAGTTTCGTTCAATTGTGCACATATGTATGGATTTGAATTTTGGGAGAGTTACTACTATCAAATTGATGCTAAGGTATATAGAATGGACCTTTGAAGCGTGATACCAATCGGAGTTGCCTTTATATACCATCCTTAGCATCGATGTAGCTAGACACCACTTATAATACACCACTTGTAAAGATCACAAACACTAAAATACCTCGTGAGATCAACATTTATAAGCAAAGGTGTCTAGATACCACTTGTAAAGCTACTCTCAACAATTCATCATTCAAGTTCTATTTCTGGCAATCACCACACAAGCATGAATATGAATTTAATCTTTGCAATGCAACAATACATCATGTTAATGCACATTCAAATGCAACAAATAATTCATGAGCTTGCTCCCCCTACTTGTGTGCTCAATTTTAATTGATCCCTTTCCAACGTCATTCTCTCCCTCTTTGCAACTTAACTTTTTATCTCTTTGTGACTTTTCTATCTTTGTGACTTTTCTCTCCCCCTTTGTCAACAATCACCAAAAAGGTGCCAATTTTAGTGAGAATTAAGTCAATCAATATGAGGGAGTCCAAATTATGGTTCAATCTAGATCACTTGCCTAGAATATGTAATTCGGTTTGATCCAAGGACAAGCTTCTTCACACCTCATAAAGTATAAGGGTTATCTTGACCATGTTGAATTACACATCATGAGCTCATTTTCTAGATTCAACACTAGGTTTGCATGCCCACAAACATGTCATATGCTACCACTAGATCAATCAAAACATAGAAGCAATAGTGGTACCATATATACATTAAACTCATTTGATTTTCATGAATGAGCCTATTTGTCATGCAAATATGTCTATATGTTCTAAACATGTCCTTAGCAAAGTATGAATGATATGCCAAACAACTTTACCTTGCTATGTCGGAGGAGAGGCATGTCATATAAGAATGTGGGGGTGCACTCATTTCAAGTTGGAGAATGATCTAAGAGCGCAAGGCAAAGGTATAACCATAGGGTTTTCCTTTTGCCGGT
>JAHUYU010000161.1:0-29444 GCA_030439765.1 Tripidium arundinaceum
TCATGTCAATTTCTTGATCTACTTCAGAAGGTTCTAAGAAAACTTTTAAACGTTGACCATTAACTTTAAGAATGTTACCGTCATTGTCTTGAATGGTGATTGCTCCATGAGTCGAGGTGTCGATGACGGTGTATGGTCCATTCCACTTGCTGCGAAGTTTTCCTTCACCGAAGAGTTTTACTCGAGAATTGAAAAGCAAAACTTTATCTCCTTTCTTGAATTCTTTAATCTGGATTCGGTGATCGTGCCATCTTTTTGTTCTCTCTTTATATATTCTGGCACTATGATAAGCCTTCTCTCGCCATTCTTCTAGCTCGGCAATTTGCTTCTATCTATTCTTGCCAGCTAGTTTCACATCCATATTCCAGGTTTTTATGGCCCAGTGAGCTCGATGTTCAAGTTCTACCGGTAAATGGCAGCTCTTCCCATAGACCAACTGGAATGGTGACATGCCTATGGGGGTTTTATAAGCTGTCCTGTATACCTAGAGTGCATCAGGTAACTTAGATTTCCATCCTTTCCCCATATCATTCACTGTTTTCTGAAGGATTCTCTTTATTTGTTTATTAGATGTTTCTGCTTGCCCACTTGTTTGCGGGTGATAAGGAGTAGCAATGTTGTGCTTTGTGCCAAGTTCTCGTAGAAAAGCTCTGAATGTCTTATCCACAAAGTGCGATCCTCCATCACTAACTACCATTCTTGGCGTTCCAAATCGAGGAAATATCACTTCATGAAACATTCTTCTTGAATGTTTGGCATCAGCAACTCTACAGGGCATTGCTTCTACCCACTTTGAAACATAATCCACAGCAACCAGTATGTACTCACAGTCCATTGACTTTGGGAATGGTCCCATATAGTCAATCCCCCAAACATCAAAGATCTCAACTTGAAGATTGTAATGGAGTGGCATTGCATTGCGGGCTGTGATGTTACCTTGCAGCTGACACTTCCGGCATCTTCTGATAAAGTCCTTAGTGTCATCATACATTGATGGCTAGAAAAATCCACACTGCCAGATCTTGGCTTGTGTACGAAATGCTCCATAATGACCTCTGTATGGTGCTGCATGACATTTCTCAATAATCTGTAATCCTTCAGTTGCTGGTACACATCTCCTTAGCAATCCATCAGCACATACCCTATATAGGTATGGATCATCCCATAGGTGACGTCGACTTTCAAGTTGTAGTTTCCTCCGGTTCTCGCCAGGTGGTACATATCCTGCAACCATAAAATTAACAATATTTGCGTACCATGGCGTGGAGTCTGTCACCTTGAGTAACATATCATCGCGTAGGAAGTCATTGATCGGTAGTTCCTGCATGTTAGTGACTTGTATACGCGAAAGATGGTCTGCAACAGTATTTTCTACTCCTTTCTTATCTTTAATTTCTAAATCAAATTCTTGAAGGAGTAAAATCCATCTAATTAATCTTGGTTTAGCATCTTTCTTAGTGAGCAGATATTTAAGAGCAGCATGATCAGTATAAACAATTACTCTAGCTCCTACTAAGTAAGATCTAAACTTATCTATAGCATAAACAACAGCTAGGAGCTCTTTTTCAGTAGTAGCATAGTTAAGTTGTGCTCCTGTCAGTGTTATACTAGCGTAAGCAATAGCATGATGCTTTTTATCTTTGGTTTGGCCTAAAACCGCACCTACAGCAAAATCACTTACATCACACATGATTTCAAAGGGTAGCAACCGATCGGGTGGTTGTATGATTGGTGCTGAGATAAGTGCTTTCTTAAGTGTATTAAAAGCTTGTAAAAACTCATCAGTGAACTCAAAAGGAGCATCTTTAGCGAGCAGGTTCGTAAGAGGTCTAGCAATTTGTGAAAAGTCCTTTATAAAACACCTATAAAAACCTGCATGACCTAAGAAACTTTGCACTCCTTTTATATTTACAGGGGGAGGTAATTGTTCAATAACGTTGATTTTAGCTTTATCTACCTCAATTCCCCTTTCGGACACTAAATGTCCAAGAACGATGTCTTCACAGACCATAAAGTGACATTTTTCCCAATTTAAAACTAAGTCCTTTTCTTGACATCGTTGCAAGACCTTGTCTAAATTTTCTAGAAAATCATCAAAAGTTTTTCCATAGACAGAGAAATCGTCCATGAAAACTTCCATTATTTCCTCAATCATGTCTGAAAAGATAGACATCATACATCGTTGAAACGATGCTGGAGCATTACATAACCCGAACGACATTCGTCTATATGCATATGTTCCCTATGGGCATGTAAACGTGGTCTTGTTTTGATCATCAGGGTGGATAGGGATTTGATGATAACCCGAATACCCATCTAGAAAACAAAAGAAGGAATGTTTCGCTAGCCTTTCTAACATTTCGTCTATGAAGGGCAACGGAAAATGATCCTTCTTTGTGGCTGAGTTGAGTTTTCGGTAGTATATACACATTCTCCAACCCGTAACGGTTCGTTGAGGAATTAACTCATTTTTATTATTTTGCACTACCGTCATTCCTCCTTTCTTTGGAACTACTTGGACCGGACTAACCCAGTCACTGTGAGGTACGGGATATATGATCCCGGCGTGAAGAAGTTTAAGGACTTCCTTCTTCACGACTTCTCTCATCGCATTATTTAGCCATCTCTGAGGTTCTTGAGTGAGCGTACTCGATGGATCTATTGGTATGCGATGTGTGCATAAAGTTGGGCTTATCCCTTTAAGATCTTGCAAGGAATACCCAAAGACTGATCTACGTTTCTCTAAAACAGCAATCAATTTGGCTGTCTCATCATTAGTCAGTTTATCACTAATGATTATAGGAGTTTCTCTGTTGCCATGCAAGAAAGCGTATCGTAAACCAGCAGGTAAGGGTTTAAGCTCAATCGGAGGAGGTGGTGTAGGGACTTCTTCTGCAGGAAGTTCTATGGTTTCTCCTAACTCGTCTTCTTCTTCTTCAATGAAAGGTTCATCATCTAAAGACGACTCAGGTGGCTCAAAAATCGAGACCGAAAAGGCTTCCTCAGGGTAGGAAAGAGGTTCAGCGATCGTGTTTCCAACACGAGTGATTGGAATAGTAAACTTGTCTCTCCCTAACCTAACGTCTAATTCCCCTGTTTTAGGTAATTCTTGAAAAAGCTTTTCTAGGGGAACCCTATCATAACGTCGAAATCTTGAATGTCAAAAACATGAAAGTTTAGCCTTAGTGTTACATCTTGATGTACCACAGTGACTTCTCGCAAGATTCCACGTCCTTCTAAATTATCACGTGGTGTGACTCTAAGATATTTATTAGTTGGAAAAAGATGTTCTTTGCAAAAATGAATATCTGCAAAGGAACTGGACATGATGTTTATTCCAACTGTAGGATTATACATCGTATCTACCACATGATCTCGAATTATGCAAGGTATGGTGAAAGAAGGGGCTCGAATTTGGATTTCTTCTGATGAAGATTCTACCTCCTCTAACCATTCATTAACCATTAACATGGTCAACTCTTTTACAGACTGTTTAAGATATTCCCCATCTAAAATGTTTGGCTGAGTGACTGTCGTTTTGGGTTTTCTTTGGCAGGTATAGTTTGAAGTGTTACCGAAACTTTCAAAGAGATCATCTTCGAAGAACGGAAAATAGGAAGGTTCGAACACTTCTTCTGGATTTTCTACCAAAGGTGAGGATTTAGCTTCAGGAATTTGGGGTTCATTTTGGGTTAAAGCTACTTCCTCAGTTTGTGGTTCGAGTTCTACACGGAGTGGTTCTAGAGGTGGAGGATTCTCAGCAATTCGATTTAGAAGAGCTTCTCCTTCCTCTGTGGTTTTATGCGTAAATGACCCTCCGGCAGATATATCAAAGAATAGGGCAGACTCCTTAGTTAATCCCAACCAGAAATGTTGTAATAAAACATGGTTTGGGATGGAAAGGTCTGGGCCAGAATATGCTAAAGTTAGGAATCTTTCCCAAGCTGCACCTATAGATTCCTTCTCGTTTTGGCGGAAGCTAAGTATTTCTTTTCGCAAGGAAGCAATTCGAGATATAGAGAAAAACGCAAGACAGAATCTGTTCCTTAGTTCTTCCCAATCTCCAGCTACCTTCCCTACGTTATGGGTATACCATTGTTTCGCTCTCTCATCTAGAGAAAAGGGAAACAACTTCCACCGAAGTGTTTCTTGTGACATGCCTGCGATTGTCAGACATGCACAGAGTTGCTCAAACTCCCGTAAATGGTGGTAAGGATTTTCGTAATCAAATCCTGAGAAGGATTGCTCCCGAACCATGGCTATAAAGCCAGGGCGGAGTTCAAAGCTAGTGGCCATGACTGGTTTAGATGATTGTGGTGGCTCTAGGAACTCGCCCCTCAGAGCGGAAAGGTTTTGGATGGATGGTTGTTCCATATGTAAAATAAAAGGAAAAGAAAGAAAAGAAAAGGGTAAAAGATACACGGGTGGACTCGGTTCGGAGATAACTACGACAACCGTTCCCCGATAACGGCGCCAGAAATGCTTGTTGGTATTTCTTAACGTATGCAGAAAGATTCCACAAGCGCACGGAACTACCGCTGTAGCACTTCACCTATAGTATTCAAGGTATCGTAATCCTCAAGGAACGAATGACTTAATTATTCCTAACGAGTCCTCCCAAATTGACTAGAAGATTTAATATTAAGTAACAAGGTTTATCTCTAAACAAAATATTTAATCTAATTGACTTTAGCTACGATTTACTTGCTTCAGGCTCTGGCTTAGACCTGGTCTGCCAAGTCCCTCCAGTGTAAAGCTCTACTCCGTAACCGGACGTGGGGGAATACAAGGGATGAACAGGGCTGTCACCACCTGACACCTACCCCTCTACCGTGGATTACGCAGCAAACGAAGGTAATCTCTAGCCTAGACACCACGTCTACGCTATCAATTACTACTCTAGTAGTGCGCCGGGTTGCCCCTATCTACTAGAATATCTGCTACTAAAACAGACGATGAACCCACAAGTAAATAATAACTAGAATCAAATGAATCAAACACTTGAAATAAAGATAAACACGAACCTTGTTCTCCAACTAGAACTCAGATCGTAGAGGTACAAGTAGAAGAAGCCGACAAGTCCGACTTTCCTTCTTGAAGATGAACTAGAATTAGAACTAGAACTAGAACTAGAACTAGTTCAACTCTTCCCTCTCTTGCTACTAATCTAATGATACAATGTGGAGTTCTATATCTTCTAATCTAAAGATGACTTTTTTGTTCCATTGAGAAGAATTCCAAATCTTTAAATAGTCGCGCCAAGGTGGTGAAGAAGCATATCCCCCACGTAGCCGACCTTAGGAACCGTCAATGAACCGTCATGCGAAAGTCGGTCACCAGAGGCGGTGCCAGGGGGGCGGCCGCACCAGGGGGTCGGCCGACCCTCTGGTGGGTCCTCTCGCCACCGACTTTGTCTGGTGGGTTCTTGGATGGGCCTGGGCTTCTTCTATGTCGGTTATTCACCTTGGATCGAGCACAAAATTGCCTTCTCTTTATTTCTCCACATTTATGTTGGGCCAGAAAGATGAATTCAGCTATTTAGAAAAGCCCAACTTTATATGTTGGATATTGGCCCTCTTCACACTCTTCAACTTGGGCCGCGCAAATACGCCTTGTTGATTGTGTATTTTCCTGAGTTTTGCACTAATTCCACACTTAAGTCCTGCAAAACAGTAATCTTCCAATACATGTGGAACTAGATGAATATCAAAGATATATGCATGTAAAACCTGTGTTTTTCTTCATTTTTCATACAAGTTGGCGGTATAAAATATGTCATTAGTAACCGTCAACATCCTTTTAGCTTTCTTGCTTCCTTCCTCCTCCTTCTCTCATGCAGACCAACACGTTTTGGATGATGTCAACGGGCTTTCTGCTACCGGATCCTCCTCCGGGCTCCATACCTCACGCAGTGAAGCGTATACGAGGTAACCGGCTCCGATACCACTTGTAAGGATCCCTGATAAGCCTAGAGGGGGGTGAATAGGCGTATCTAAAAATTTCTACACAAAACTCAAAGTTACTTGTCAGCAACTGTCGAAAGTCCTGACAGTTTTGGTCGGAGCTCCCGACGTCGTCAGAAGTTCCGGCGCAAACTGCCAGAAGTCCCGACGCCTATAGGGAATGAACTACAAGTGCTAAAATGAACTTTGTGAATCCAATAACTTACAACCCCACCTCCTAGTGGTAAGATGATGTTTGGTCACTTCCTTGGTGTCAAAAAACCTCCAAATCGTAGATGGGGACCAAAACCTAAGAAATAGTTTGAGGGAGAGAGAGACAGCGAGGAACAAGTAATCTCAAGTGATCACAACAACAATGAGCACGCGGGACACAAGGATTTATTCCGAGGTTCAACTCATCACTAAGGCTTGTCTACGTCCTCGTTGTTGAGGTGACCACTAAGGTCGGAGTCTCTTTCACCTCCTTGCCTCTCTCAAGCAACCCCAAAGGTAAACTTGAGTTCTTCACTAGAAAATCAAGGGTAATACAAACTTTCCAAGGTTCTCCCACAGATCGGGAGCTCTTGGGCAATGCCTAGCCGGCTAGGGGCAAAGCCCCAAGAGTAACAAACGCAAATCCAACCGTCTTGACGAAGAAATCAAGTGCTTAAGCTTTGAATCGATGTTACTCTCACCAAATCCCTTCTCTCAACTCAATCTCTTGCAAGATTTGAATCTAGGAGCAAAGACGAGAAGAAGGGGGGAGCTTGAGAGCTAGAGAGCACTTTTGCTAAAGGTTTTGGTCGAGTGGAATGAATGGGCGTCGGTTAGAAGTAAGGAGGGAAGCAAGAAAGCTAAAAGGATGTTGACGGTTACTAATGACATATTTTATACCGCCAACTTGTATGAAAAATGAAGAAAAACACAGGTTTTACATGCATATATCTTTGATATTCATCTAGTTCCACATGTATTGGAAGATTACTGTTTTGCAGGACTTAAGTGTGGAATTAGTGCAAAACTCAGGAAAATACACAATCAACAAGGCGTATTTGCGCGGCCCAAGTTGAAGAGTGTGAAGAGGGCCAATATCCAACATATAAAGTTGGGCTTCAAATAGCTGAATTCATCTTTCTGGCCCAACATAAATGTGGAGAAATAAAGAGAAGGCAATTTTGTGCTCGATCCAAGGTGAATAACCGACATAGAAGAAGCCCAGGCCCATCCAAGAACCCACCAGACAAAGTCGGTGGCGAGAGGACCCACCAGAGGGTCGGCCGACCCCCTGGTGCGGCCGCCCCCCTGGCACCGCCTCTGGTGACCGACTTTCGCATGACGGTTCATTGACGGTTCCTAAGGTCGGCTACGTGGGGGATATGCTTCTTCACCACCTTGGCGCGACTATTTAAAGATTTGGAATTCTTCTCAATGGAACAAAAAAGTCATCTTTAGATTAGAAGATATAGAACTCCACATTGTATCATTAGATTAGTAGCAAGAGAGGGAAGAGTTGAACTAGTTCTAGTTCTAGTTCTAGTTCTAATTCTAGTTCATCTTCAAGAAGGAAAGTCGGACTTGTCGGCTTCTTCTACTTGTACCTCTACGATCTGAGTTCTAGTTGGAGAACAAGGTTCGTGTTTATCTTTATTTCAAGTGTTTGATTCATTTGATTCTAGTTATTATTTACTTGTGGGTTCATCGTCTGTTTTAGTAGCAGATATTCTAGTAGATAGGGGCAACCCGGCGCACTACTAGAGTAGTAATTGATAGCGTAGACGTGGTGTCTAGGCTAGAGATTACCTTCGTTTGCTGCGTAATCCACGGTAGAGGGGTAGGTGTCAGGTGGTGACAGCCCTGTTCATCCCTTGTATTCCCCCACGTCCGGTTACGGAGTAGAGCTTTACACTGGAGGGACTTGGCAGACCAGGTCTAAGCCAGAGCCTGAAGCAAGTAAATCGTAGCTAAAGTCAATTAGATTAAATATTTTGTTTAGAGATAAACCTTGTTACTTAATATTAAATCTTCTAGTCAATTTGGGAGGACTCGTTAGGAATAATTAAGTCATTCGTTCCTTGAGGATTACGATACCTTGAATACTATAGGTGAAGTGCTACAGCGGTAGTTCCGTGCGCTTGTGGAATCTTTCTGCATACGTTAAGAAATACCAACAAGCATTTCTGGCGCCGTTATCGGGGAACGGTTGTCGTAGTTATCTCCGAACCGAGTCCACCCGTGTATCTTTTACCCTTTTCTTTTCTTTCTTTTCCTTTTATTTTACATATGGAACAACCATCCATCCAAAACCTTTCCGCTCTGAGGGGCGAGTTCCTAGAGCCACCACAATCATCTAAACCAGTCATGGCCACTAGCTTTGAACTCCGCCCTGGCTTTATAGCCATGGTTCGGGAGCAATCCTTCTCAGGATTTGATTACGAAAATCCTTACCACCATTTACGGGAGTTTGAGCAACTCTGTGCATGTCTGACAATCGCAGGCATGTCACAAGAAACACTTCGGTGGAAGTTGTTTCCCTTTTCTCTAGATGAGAGAGCGAAACAATGGTATACCCATAACGTAGGGAAGGTAGCTGGAGATTGGGAAGAACTAAGGAACAGATTCTGTCTTGCGTTTTTCTCTATATCTCGAATTGCTTCCTTGCGAAAAGAAATACTTAGCTTCCGCCAAAACGAGAAGGAATCTATAGGTGCAGCTTGGGAAAGATTCCTAACTTTAGCATATTCTGGCCCAGACCTTTCCATCCCAAACCATGTTTTATTACAACATTTCTGGTTGGGATTAACTAAGGAGTCTGCCCTATTCTTTGATATATCTGCCGGAGGGTCATTTACGCATAAAACCACAGAGGAAGGAGAAGCTCTTCTAAATCGAATTGCTGAGAATCCTCCACCTCTAGAACCACTCCGTGTAGAACTCGAACCACAAACTGAGGAAGTAGCTTTAACCCAAAATGAACCCCAAATTCCTGAAGCTAAATCCTCACCTTTGGTAGAAAATCCAGAAGAAGTGTTCGAACCTTCCTATTTTCCGTTCTTCGAAGATGATCTCTTTGAAAGTTTCGGTAACACTTCAAACTATACCTGCCAAAGAAAACCCAAAACGACAGTCACTCAGCCAAACATTTTAGATGGGGAATATCTTAAACAGTCTGTAAAAGAGTTGACCATGTTAATGGTTAATGAATGGTTAGAGGAGGTAGAATCTTCATCAGAAGAAATCCAAATTCGAGCCCCTTCTTTCACCATACCTTGCATAATTCGAGATCATGTGGTAGATACGATGTATAATCCTACAGTTGGAATAAACATCATGTCCAGTTCCTTTGCAGATATTCATTTTTGCAAAGAACATCTTTTTCCAACTAATAAATATCTTAGAGTCACACCACGTGATAATTTAGAAGGACGTGGAATCTTGCGAGAAGTCACTGTGGTACATCAAGATGTAACACTAAGGCTAAACTTTCATGTTTTTGACATTCAAGATTTCGACGTTATGATAGGGTTCCCCCTAGAAAAGCTTTTTCAAGAATTACCTAAAACAGGGGAATTAGACGTTAGGTTAGGGAGAGACAAGTTTACTATTCCAATCACTCGTGTTGGAAACACGATCGCTGAACCTCTTTCCTACCCTGAGGAAGCCTTTTCGGTCTCGATTTTTGAGCCACCTGAGTCGTCTTTAGATGATGAACCTTTCATTGAAGAAGAAGAAGACGAGTTAGGAGAAACCATAGAACTTCCTGCAGAAGAAGTCCCTACACCACCTCCTCCGATTGAGCTTAAACCCTTACCTGCTGGTTTACGATACGCTTTCTTGCATGGCAACAGAGAAACTCCTATAATCATTAGTGATAAACTGACTAATGATGAGACAGCCAAATTGATTGCTGTTTTAGAGAAACGTAGATCAGTCTTTGGGTATTCCTTGCAAGATCTTAAAGGGATAAGCCCAACTTTATGCACACATCGCATACCAATAGATCCATCGAGTACGCTCACTCAAGAACCTCAGAGATGGCTAAATAATGCGATGAGAGAAGTCGTGAAGAAGGAAGTCCTTAAACTTCTTCACGCCGGGATCATATATCCCGTACCTCACAGTGACTGGGTTAGTCCGGTCCAAGTAGTTCCTGCATGTTAGTGACTTGTATACGCGAAAGATGGTCTGCAACAGTATTTTCTACTCCTTTCTTATCTTTAATTTCTAAATCAAATTCTTGAAGGAGTAAAATCCATCTAATTAATCTTGGTTTAGCATCTTTCTTAGTGAGCAGATATTTAAGAGCAGCATGATCAGTATAAACAATTACTCTAGCTCCTACTAAGTAAGATCTAAACTTATCTATAGCATAAACAACAGCTAGGAGCTCTTTTTCAGTAGTAGCATAGTTAAGTTGTGCTCCTGTCAGTGTTATACTAGCGTAAGCAATAGCATGATGCTTTTTATCTTTGGTTTGGCCTAAAACCGCACCTACAGCAAAATCACTTACATCACACATGATTTCAAAGGGTAGCAACCGATCGGGTGGTTGTATGATTGGTGCTGAGATAAGTGCTTTCTTAAGTGTATTAAAAGCTTGTAAAAAACTCATCAGTGAACTCAAAAGGAGCATCTTTAGCGAGCAGGTTCGTAAGAGGTCTAGCAATTTGTGAAAAGTCCTTTATAAAACACCTATAAAAACCTGCATGACCTAAGAAACTTTGCACTCCTTTTATATTTACAGGGGGAGGTAATTGTTCAATAACGTTGATTTTAGCTTTATCTACCTCAATTCCCCTTTCGGACACTAAATGTCCAAGAACGATGTCTTCACAGACCATAAAGTGACATTTTTCCCAATTTAAAACTAAGTCCTTTTCTTGACATCGTTGCAAGACCTTGTCTAAATTTTCTAGAAAATCATCAAAAGTTTTTCCATAGACAGAGAAATCGTCCATGAAAACTTCCATTATTTCCTCAATCATGTCTGAAAAGATAGACATCATACATCGTTGAAACGATGCTGGAGCATTACATAACCCGAAACGACATTCGTCTATATGCATATGTTTCCCTATGGGCATGTAAACGTGGTCTTGTTTTGATCATCAGGGTGGATAGGGATTTGATGATAACCCGAATACCCATCTAGAAAACAAAAGAAGGAATGTTTCGCTAGCCTTTCTAACATTTCGTCTATGAAGGGCAACGGAAAATGATCCTTCTTTGTGGCTGAGTTGAGTTTTCGGTAGTATATACACATTCTCCAACCCGTAACGGTTCGTTGAGGAATTAACTCATTTTTATTATTTTGCACTACCGTCATTCTCCTTTCTTTGGAACTACTTGGACCGGACTAACCCAGTCACTGTGAGGTACGGGATATATGATCCCGGCGTGAAGAAGTTTAAGGACTTCCTTCTTCACGACTTCTCTCATCGCATTATTTAGCCATCTCTGAGGTTCTTGAGTGAGCGTACTCGATGGATCTATTGGTATGCGATGTGTGCATAAAGTTGGGGCTTATCCCTTTAAGATCTTGCAAGGAATACCCAAAGACTGATCTACGTTTCTCTAAAACAGCAATCATTTGGCTGTCTCATCATTAGTCAGTTTATCACTAATGATTATAGGAGTTTCTCTGTTGCCATGCAAGAAAGCGTATCGTAAACCAGCAGGTAAGGTTTAAGCTCAATCGGAGGAGGTGGTGTAGGGACTTCTTCTGCAGGAAGTTCTATGGTTTCTCCTAACTCGTCTTCTTCTTCTTCAATGAAAGGTTCATCATCTAAAGACGACTCAGGTGGCTCAAAAATCGAGACCGAAAAGGCTTCCTCAGGGTAGGAAAGAGGTTCAGCGATCGTGTTTCCAACACGAGTGATTGGAATAGTAAACTTGTCTCTCCCTAACCTAACGTCTAATTCCCCTGTTTTAGGTAATTCTTGAAAAAAGCTTTTCTAGGGGGAACCCTATCATAACGTCGAAATCTTGAATGTCAAAAACATGAAAGTTTAGCCTTAGTGTTACATCTTGATGTACCACAGTGACTTCTCGCAAGATTCCACGTCCTTCTAAATTATCACGTGGTGTGACTCTAAGATATTTATTAGTTGGAAAAAGATGTTCTTTGCAAAAATGAATATCTGCAAAGGAACTGGACATGATGTTTATTCCAACTGTAGGATTATACATCGTATCTACCACATGATCTCGAATTATGCAAGGTATGGTGAAAGAAGGGGCTCGAATTTGGATTTCTTCTGATGAAGATTCTACCTCCTCTAACCATTCATTAACCATTAACATGGTCAACTCTTTTACAGACTGTTTAAGATATTCCCCATCTAAAATGTTTGGCTGAGTGACTGTCGTTTTGGGTTTTCTTTGGCAGGTATAGTTTGAAGTGTTACCGAAACTTTCAAAGAGATCATCTTCGAAGAACGGAAAATAGGAAGGTTCGAACACTTCTTCTGGATTTTCTACCAAAGGTGAGGATTTAGCTTCAGGAATTTGGGGTTCATTTTGGGTTAAAGCTACTTCCTCAGTTTGTGGTTCGAGTTCTACACGGAGTGGTTCTAGAGGTGGAGGATTCTCAGCAATTCGATTTAGAAGAGCTTCTCCTTCCTCTGTGGTTTTATGCGTAAATGACCCTCCGGCAGATATATCAAAGAATAGGGCAGACTCCTTAGTTAATCCCAACCAGAAATGTTGTAATAAAACATGGTTTGGGATGGAAAGGTCTGGGCCAGAATATGCTAAAGTTAGGAATCTTTCCCAAGCTGCACCTATAGATTCCTTCTCGTTTTGGCGGAAGCTAAGTATTTCTTGTCGCAAGGAAGCAATTCGAGATATAGAGAAAAACGCAAGACAGAATCTGTTCCTTAGTTCTTCCCAATCTCCAGCTACCTTCCCTACGTTATGGGTATACCATTGTTTCGCTCTCTCATCTAGAGAAAAGGGAAACAACTTCCACCGAAGTGTTTCTTGTGACATGCCTGCGATTGTCAGACATGCACAGAGTTGCTCAAACTCCCGTAAATGGTGGTAAGGATTTTCGTAATCAAATCCTGAGAAGGATTGCTCCCGAACCATGGCTATAAAGCCAGGGCGGAGTTCAAAGCTAGTGGCCATGACTGGTTTAGATGATTGTGGTGGCTCTAGGAAACTCGCCCTCAGAGCGGAAAGGTTTTGGATGGATGGTTGTTCCATATGTAAAATAAAAGGAAAAGAAAGAAAAGAAAAGGGTAAAAGATACACGGGTGGACTCGGTTCGGAGATAACTACGACAACCGTTCCCCGATAACGGCGCCAGAAATGCTTGTTGGTATTTCTTAACGTATGCAGAAAGATTCCACAAGCGCACGGAACTACCGCTGTAGCACTTCACCTATAGTATTCAAGGTATCGTAATCCTCAAGGAACGAATGACTTAATTATTCCTAACGAGTCCTCCCAAATTGACTAGAAGATTTAATATTAAGTAACAAGGTTTATCTCTAAACAAAATATTTAATCTAATTGACTTTAGCTACGATTTACTTGCTTCAGGCTCTGGCTTAGACCTGGTCTGCCAAGTCCCTCCAGTGTAAAGCTCTACTCCGTAACCGGACGTGGGGGAATACAAGGGATGAACAGGGCTGTCACCACCTGACACCTACCCCTCTACCGTGGATTACGCAGCAAACGAAGGTAATCTCTAGCCTAGACACCACGTCTACGCTATCAATTACTACTCTAGTAGTGCGCCGGGTTGCCCCTATCTACTAGAATATCTGCTACTAAAACAGACGATGAACCCACAAGTAAATAATAACTAGAATCAAATGAATCAAACACTTGAAATAAAGATAAACACGAACCTTGTTCTCCAACTAGAACTCAGATCGTAGAGGTACAAGTAGAAGAAGCCGACAAGTCCGACTTTCCTTCTTGAAGATGAACTAGAATTAGAACTAGAACTAGAACTAGAACTAGTTCAACTCTTCCCTCTCTTGCTACTAATCTAATGATACAATGTGGAGTTCTATATCTTCTAATCTAAAGATGACTTTTTTGTTCCATTGAGAAGAATTCCAAATCTTTAAATAGTCGCGCCAAGGTGGTGAAGAAGCATATCCCCCACGTAGCCGACCTTAGGAACCGTCAATGAACCGTCATGCGAAAGTCGGTCACCAGAGGCGGTGCCAGGGGGGCGGCCGCACCAGGGGGTCGGCCGACCCTCTGGTGGGTCCTCTCGCCACCGACTTTGTCTGGTGGGTTCTTGGATGGGCCTGGGCTTCTTCTATGTCGGTTATTCACCTTGGATCGAGCA
This sequence comes from Tripidium arundinaceum, assembly GCA_030439765.1. NCBI lineage: Eukaryota > Viridiplantae > Streptophyta > Magnoliopsida > Poales > Poaceae > Tripidium > Tripidium arundinaceum. The sequence goes on from JAHUYU010000161.1 coordinate 14,248, forward strand.
CAAAATTGCCTTCTCTTTATTTCTCCACATTTATGTTGGGCCAGAAAGATGAATTCAGCTATTTGAAGCCCAACTTTATATGTTGGATATTGGCCCTCTTCACACTCTTCAACTTGGGCCGCGCAAATACGCCTTGTTGATTGTGTATTTTCCTGAGTTTTGCACTAATTCCACACTTAAGTCCTGCAAAACAGTAATCTTCCAATACATGTGGAACTAGATGAATATCAAAGATATATGCATGTAAAACCTGTGTTTTTCTTCATTTTCATACAAGTTGGCGGTATAAAATATGTCATTAGTAACCGTCAACATCCTTTTAGCTTTCTTGCTTCCTTCCTCCTCCTTCTCTCATGCAGACCAACACGTTTTGGATGATGTCAACGGGCTTTCTGCTACCGGATCCTCCTCCGGGCTCCATACCTCACGCAGTGAAGCGTATACGAGGTAACCGGCTCCGATACCACTTGTAAGGATCCCTGATAAGCCTAGAGGGGGGTGAATAGGCGTATCTAAAAATTTCTACACAAAACTCAAAGTTACTTGTCAGCAACTGTCGAAAGTCCTGACAGTTTTGGTCGGAGCTCCCGACGTCGTCAGAAGTTCCGGCGCAAACTGCCAGAAGTCCCGACGCCTATAGGGAATGACTACAAGTGCTAAAATGAACTTTGTGAATCCAATAACTTACAACCCCACCTCCTAGTGGTAAGATGATGTTTGGTCACTTCCTTGGTGTCAAAAAACCTCCAAATCGTAGATGGGGACCAAAACCTAAGAAATAGTTTGAGGGAGAGAGAGACAGCGAGGAACAAGTAATCTCAAGTGATCACAACAACAATGAGCACGCGGGACACAAGGATTTATTCCGAGGTTCAACTCACCACTAAGGCTTGTCTACGTCCTCGTTGTTGAGGTGACCACTAAGGTCGGAGTCTCTTTCACCTCCTTGCCTCTCTCAAGCAACCCCAAAGGTAAACTTGAGTTCTTCACTAGAAAATCAAGGGTAATACAAACTTTCCAAGGTTCTCCCACAGATCGGGAGCTCTTGGGCAATGCCTAGCCGGCTAGGGGCAAAGCCCCAAGAGTAACAAACGCAAATCCAACCGTCTTGACGAAGAAATCAAGTGCTTAAGCTTTGAATCGATGTTACTCTCACCAAATCCCTTCTCTCAACTCAATCTCTTGCAAGATTTGAATCTAGGAGCAAAGACGAGAAGAAGGGGGGAGCTTGAGAGCTAGAGAGCACTTTTGCTAAAGGTTTTGGTCGAGTGGAATGAATGGGCGTCGGTTAGAAGTAAGGAGGTAGAATCTTCATCAGAAGAAATCCAAATTCGAGCCCCTTCTTTCACCATACCTTGCATAATTCGAGATCATGTGGTAGATACGATGTATAATCCTACAGTTGGAATAAACATCATGTCCAGTTCCTTTGCAGATATTCATTTTTGCAAAGAACATCTTTTTCCAACTAATAAATATCTTAGAGTCACACCACGTGATATTTAGAAGGACGTGGAATCTTGCGAGAAGTCACTGTGGTACATCAAGATGTAACACTAAGGCTAAACTTTCATGTTTTTGACATTCAAGATTCGACGTTATGATAGGGTTCCCCCTAGAAAAGCTTTTCAAGAATTACCTAAAACAGGGGAATTAGACGTTAGGTTAGGGAGAGACAAGTTTACTATTCCAATCACTCGTGTTGGAAACACGATCGCTGAACCTCTTTCCTACCTGAGGAAGCCTTTTCGGTCTCGATTTTGAGCCACCTGAGTCGTCTTTAGATGATGAACCTTTCATTGAAGAAGAAGAAGACGAGTTAGGAGAAACCATAGAACTTCCTGCAGAAGAAGTCCCTACACCACCTCCTCCGATTGAGCTTAAACCCTTACCTGCTGGTTTACGATACGCTTTCTTGCATGGCAACAGAGAAACTCCTATAATCATTAGTGATAAACTGACTAATGATGAGACAGCCAAATTGATTGCTGTTTTAGAGAAACGTAGATCAGTCTTTGGGTATTCTTGCAAGATCTTAAAGGGATAAGCCCAACTTTATGCACACATCGCATACCAATAGATCCATCGAGTACGCTCACTCAAGAACCTCAGAGATGGCTAAATAATGCGATGAGAGAAGTCGTGAAGAAGGAAGTCCTTAAACTTCTTCACGCCGGGATCATATATCCCGTACCTCACAGTGGACTGGGTTAGTCCGGTCCAAGTAGTTCCAAAGAAGGAGGAATGACGGTAGTGCAAAATAATAAAAATGAGTTAATTCCTCAACGAACCGTTACGGGTTGGAGAATGTGTATATACTACCGAAAACTCAACTCAGCCACAAAGAGGATCATTTTCCGTTGCCCTTCATAGACGAAATGTTAGAAAGGCTAGCGAAACATTCCTTCTTTTGTTTTCTAGATGGGTATTCGGGTTATCATCAAATCCCTATCCACCCTGATGATCAAAACAAGACACGTTTACATGCCCATAGGGAACATATGCATATAGACGAATGTCGTTCGGGTTATGTAATGCTCCAGCATCGTTTCAACGATGTATGATGTCTATCTTTTCAGACATGATTGAGGAAATAATGGAAGTTTTCATGGACGATTTCTCTGTCTATGGAAAAACTTTTGATGATTTTCTAGAAAATTTAGACAAGGTCTTGCAACGATGTCAAGAAAAGGACTTAGTTTTAAATTGGGAAAAATGTCACTTTATGGTCTGTGAAGACATCGTTCTTGGACATTTAGTGTCCGAAAGGGGAATTGAGGTAGATAAAGCTAAAATCAACGTTATTGAACAATTACCTCCCCCTGTAAATATAAAAGGAGTGCAAAGTTTCTTAGGTCATGCAGGTTTTTATAGGTGTTTTATAAAGGACTTTTTCACAAATTGCTAGACCTCTTACGAACCTGCTCGCTAAAGATGCTCCTTTTGAGTTCACTGATGAGTTTTTACAAGCTTTTAATACACTTAAGAAAGCACTTATCTCAGCACCAATCATACAACCACCCGATCGGTTGCTACCCTTTGAAATCATGTGTGATGTAAGTGATTTTGCTGTAGGTGCGGTTTTAGGCCAAACCAAAGATAAAAAGCATCATGCTATTGCTTACGCTAGTATAACACTGACAGGAGCACAACTTAACTATGCTACTACTGAAAAAGAGCTCCTAGCTGTTGTTTATGCTATAGATAAGTTTAGATCTTACTTAGTAGGAGCTAGAGTAATTGTTTATACTGATCATGCTGCTCTTAAATATCTGCTCACTAAGAAAGATGCTAAACCAAGATTAATTAGATGGATTTTACTCCTTCAAGAATTTGATTTAGAAATTAAAGATAAGAAAGGAGTAGAAAATACTGTTGCAGACCATCTTTCGCGTATACAAGTCACTAACATGCAGGAACTACTTGGACCGGACTAACCCAGTCACTGTGAGGTACGGGATATATGATCCCGGCGTGAAGAAGTTTAAGGACTTCCTTCTTCACGACTTCTCTCATCGCATTATTTAGCCATCTCTGAGGTTCTTGAGTGAGCGTACTCGATGGATCTATTGTATGCGATGTGTGCATAAAGTTGGGCTTATCCCTTTAAGATCTTGCAAGGAATACCCAAAGACTGATCTACGTTTCTCTAAAACAGCAATCAATTTGGCTGTCTCATCATTAGTCAGTTTATCACTATGATTATAGGAGTTCTCTGTTGCCATGCAAGAAAGCGTATCGTAAACCAGCAGGTAAGGGTTTAAGCTCAATCGGAGGAGGTGGTGTAGGGACTTCTTCTGCAGGAAGTTCTATGGTTTCTCCTAACTCGTCTTCTTCTTCTTCAATGAAAGGTTCATCATCTAAAGACGACTCAGGTGGCTCAAAAATCGAGACCGAAAGGCTTCCTCAGGGTAGGAAAGAGTTCAGCGATCGTGTTTCCAACACGAGTGATTGGAATAGTAAACTTGTCTCTCCCTAACCTAACGTCTAATTCCCCTGTTTTAGGTAATTCTTGAAAAAGCTTTTCTAGGGGGAACCCCTATCATAACGTCGAAATCTTGAATGTCAAAAACATGAAAGTTTAGCCTTAGTGTTACATCTTGATGTACCACAGTGACTTCTCGCAAGATTCCACGTCCTTCTAAATTATCACGTGGTGTGACTCTAAGATATTTATTAGTTGGAAAAAGATGTTCTTTGCAAAAATGAATATCTGCAAAGGAACTGGACATGATGTTTATTCCAACTGTAGGATTATACATCGTATCTACCACATGATCTCGAATTATGCAAGGTATGGTGAAAGAAGGGGCTCGAATTTGGATTTCTTCTGATGAAGATTCTACCTCCTCTAACCATTCATTAACCATTAACATGGTCAACTCTTTTACAGACTGTTTAAGATATTCCCCATCTAAATGTTTGGCTGAGTGACTGTCGTTTTGGGTTTTCTTTGGCAGGTATAGTTTGAAGTGTTACCGAAACTTTCAAAGAGATCATCTTCGAAGAACGGAAAATAGGAAGGTTCGAACACTTCTTCTGGATTTTCTACCAAAGGTGAGGATTTAGCTTCAGGATTTGGGGTTCATTTTGGGTTAAAGCTACTTCCTCAGTTTGTGGTTCGAGTTCTACACGGAGTGGTTCTAGAGGTGGAGGATTCTCAGCAATTCGATTTAGAAGAGCTTCTCCTTCCTCTGTGGTTTTATGCGTAAATGACCCTCCGGCAGATATATCAAAGAATAGGGCAGACTCCTTAGTTAATCCCAACCAGAAATGTTGTAATAAAACATGGTTTGGGATGGAAAGGTCTGGGCCAGAATATGCTAAAGTTAGGAATCTTTCCCAAGCTGCACCTATAGATTCCTTCTCGTTTTGGCGGAAGCTAAGTATTTCTTGTCGCAAGGAAGCAATTCGAGATATAGAGAAAAACGCAAGACAGAATCTGTTCCTTAGTTCTTCCCAATCTCCAGCTACCTTCCCTACGTTATGGGTTGGAGAATGTGTATATACTACCGAAAACTCAACTCAGCCACAAAGAAGGATCATTTTCCGTTGCCCTTCATAGACGAAATGTTAGAAAGGCTAGCGAAACATTCCTTCTTTTGTTTTCTAGATGGGTATTCGGGTTATCATCAAATCCCTATCCACCCTGATGATCAAAACAAGACCACGTTTACATGCCCATAGGGAACATATGCATATAGACGAATGTCGTTCGGGTTATGTAATGCTCCAGCATCGTTTCAACGATGTATGATGTCTATCTTTTCAGACATGATTGAGGAAATAATGGAAGTTTTCATGGACGATTTCTCTGTCTATGGAAAAACTTTTGATGATTTTCTAGAAAATTTAGACAAGGTCTTGCAACGATGTCAAGAAAAGGACTTAGTTTTAAATTGGGAAAAATGTCACTTTATGGTCTGTGAAGACATCGTTCTTGGACATTTAGTGTCCGAAAGGGGAATTGAGGTAGATAAAGCTAAAATCAACGTTATTGAACAATTACCTCCCCCTGTAAATATAAAAGGAGTGCAAAGTTTCTTAGGTCATGCAGGTTTTTATAGGTGTTTTATAAAGGACTTTTCACAAATTGCTAGACCTCTTACGAACCTGCTCGCTAAAGATGCTCCTTTTGAGTTCACTGATGAGTTTTTACAAGCTTTTAATACACTTAAGAAAGCACTTATCTCAGCACCAATCATACAACCACCCGATCGGTTGCTACCCTTTGAAATCATGTGTGATGTAAGTGATTTTGCTGTAGGTGCGGTTTTAGGCCAAACCAAAGATAAAAAGCATCATGCTATTGCTTACGCTAGTATAACACTGACAGGAGCACAACTTAACTATGCTACTACTGAAAAAGAGCTCCTAGCTGTTGTTTATGCTATAGATAAGTTTAGATCTTACTTAGTAGGAGCTAGAGTAATTGTTTATACTGATCATGCTGCTCTTAAATATCTGCTCACTAAGAAAGATGCTAAACCAAGATTAATTAGATGGATTTTACTCCTTCAAGAATTTGATTTAGAAATTAAAGATAAGAAAGGAGTAGAAAATACTGTTGCAGACCATCTTTCGCGTATACAAGTCACTAACATGCAGGAACTACCGATCAATGACTTCCTACGCGATGATATGTTACTCAAGGTGACAGACTCCACGCCATGGTACGCAAATATTGTTAATTTTATGGTTGCAGGATATGTACCACCTGGCGAGAACCGGAGGAAACTACAACTTGAAAGTCGACGTCACCTATGGGATGATCCATACCTATATAGGGTATGTGCTGATGGATTGCTAAGGAGATGTGTACCAGCAACTGAAGGATTACAGATTATTGAGAAATGTCATGCAGCACCATACAGAGGTCATTATGGAGCATTTCGTACACAAGCCAAGATCTGGCAGTGTGGATTTTTCTAGCCATCAATGTATGATGACACTAAGGACTTTATCAGAAGATGCCGGAAGTGTCAGCTGCAAGGTAACATCACAGCCCGCAATGCAATGCCACTCCATTACAATCTTCAAGTTGAGATCTTTGATGTTTGGGGGATTGACTATATGGGACCATTCCCAAAGTCAATGGACTGTGAGTACATACTGGTTGCTGTGGATTATGTTTCAAAGTGGGTAGAAGCAATGCCCTGTAGAGTTGCTGATGCCAAACATTCAAGAAGAATGTTTCATGAAGTGATATTTCCTCGATTTGGAACGCCAAGAATGGTAGTTAGTGATGGAGGATCGCACTTTGTGGATAAGACATTCAGAGCTTTTCTACGAGAACTTGGCACAAAGCACAACATTGCTACTCCTTATCACCCGCAAACAAGTGGGCAAGCAGAAACATCTAATAAACAAATAAAGAGAATCCTTCAGAAAACAGTGAATGATATGGGGAAAGGATGGAAATCTAAGTTACCTGATGCACTCTAGGTATACAGGACAGCTTATAAAACCCCCATAGGCATGTCACCATTCCAGTTGGTCTATGGGAAGAGCTGCCATTTACCGGTAGAACTTGAACATCGAGCTCACTGGGCCATAAAAACCTGGAATATGGATGTGAAACTAGCTGGCAAGAATAGATAGAAGCAAATTGCCGAGCTAGAAGAATGGCGAGAGAAGGCTTATCATAGTGCCAGAATATATAAAGAGAGAACAAAAAGATGGCACGATCACCGAATCCAGATTAAAGAATTCAAGAAAGGAGATAAAGTTTTGCTTTTCAATTCTCGAGTAAAACTCTTCGGTGAAGGAAAACTTCGCAGCAAGTGGAATGGACCATACACCGTCATCGACACCTCGACTCATGGAGCAATCACCATTCAAGACAATGACGGTAACATTCTTAAAGTTAATGGTCAACGTTTAAAAGTTTTCTTAGAACCTTCTGAAGTAGATCAAGAAATTGACATGATAGAATTAATTAATTTTCATAAATATGTGTTAAAATAAAAACATGTCAATTTTTGTTGCATCATTATTTAAAAAAACAAAAATAGAATAAAAAGTAATTATGCATAAATATAGAAATAATTTTCCATGATTATCTTGTAGATCAATATTAATCAATCAATTATCCGCGTAAATAAAAATGGGTAACCAAGATAATCTGGAATATCTTGCATGCATAAGTCGGTGGGAGAAAATCCAGCCAGGGGGACGCACCCAGGGTGCGGCCGACCCCTGGGTGCGGCCGATCCACCAGTAAGGCTTTTCGCGTTTATCTTTTGCGGGAAGTAAACTCTGTTGATCTTATCTGAGAATATGCTGGGGATCTTGCTGATTGATATCATTTCCTCGCGGATAGAGGGCTACACCACTATATAACCAACCCAAAACCCCTCTTTTCATCAATCAAAGCAATCTTCATTCTTTTCCATCTAGTAGCAATTCTCAGATAAGATCAACAGAGTTTACTTCCCGCAAAAGATAAACGCGAAAAGCCTTACTGGTGGATCGGCCGCACCCAGGGGTCGGCCGCACCCTGGGTGCGTCCCCCTGGCTGGATTTTCTCCCACCGACTTATGCATGCAAGATATTCCAGATTATCTTGGTTACCCATTTTTATTTACGCGGATAATTGATTGATTAATATTGATCTACAAGATAATCATGGAAAATTATTTCTATATTTATGCATAATTACTTTTTATTCTATTTTTGTTTTTTTAAATAATGATGCAACAAAAATTGACATGTTTTTATTTTAACACATATTTATGAAAATTAATTAATTCTATCATGTCAATTTCTTGATCTACTTCAGAAGGTTCTAAGAAAACTTTTAAACGTTGACCATTAACTTTAAGAATGTTACCGTCATTGTCTTGAATGGTGATTGCTCCATGAGTCGAGGTGTCGATGACGGTGTATGGTCCATTCCACTTGCTGCGAAGTTTTCCTTCACCGAAGAGTTTTACTCGAGAATTGAAAAGCAAAACTTTATCTCCTTTCTTGAATTCTTTAATCTGGATTCGGTGATCGTGCCATCTTTTTGTTCTCTCTTTATATATTCTGGCACTATGATAAGCCTTCTCTCGCCATTCTTCTAGCTCGGCAATTTGCTTCTATCTATTCTTGCCAGCTAGTTTCACATCCATATTCCAGGTTTTTATGGCCCAGTGAGCTCGATGTTCAAGTTCTACCGGTAAATGGCAGCTCTTCCCATAGACCAACTGGAATGGTGACATGCCTATGGGGGTTTTATAAGCTGTCCTGTATACCTAGAGTGCATCAGGTAACTTAGATTTCCATCCTTTCCCCATATCATTCACTGTTTTCTGAAGGATTCTCTTTATTTGTTTATTAGATGTTTCTGCTTGCCCACTTGTTTGCGGGTGATAAGGAGTAGCAATGTTGTGCTTTGTGCCAAGTTCTCGTAGAAAAGCTCTGAATGTCTTATCCACAAAGTGCGATCCTCCATCACTAACTACCATTCTTGGCGTTCCAAATCGAGGAAATATCACTTCATGAAACATTCTTCTTGAATGTTTGGCATCAGCAACTCTACAGGGCATTGCTTCTACCCACTTTGAAACATAATCCACAGCAACCAGTATGTACTCACAGTCCATTGACTTTGGGAATGGTCCCATATAGTCAATCCCCCAAACATCAAAGATCTCAACTTGAAGATTGTAATGGAGTGGCATTGCATTGCGGGCTGTGATGTTACCTTGCAGCTGACACTTCCGGCATCTTCTGATAAAGTCCTTAGTGTCATCATACATTGATGGCTAGAAAAATCCACACTGCCAGATCTTGGCTTGTGTACGAAATGCTCCATAATGACCTCTGTATGGTGCTGCATGACATTTCTCAATAATCTGTAATCCTTCAGTTGCTGGTACACATCTCCTTAGCAATCCATCAGCACATACCCTATATAGGTATGGATCATCCCATAGGTGACGTCGACTTTCAAGTTGTAGTTTCCTCCGGTTCTCGCCAGGTGGTACATATCCTGCAACCATAAAATTAACAATATTTGCGTACCATGGCGTGGAGTCTGTCACCTTGAGTAACATATCATCGCGTAGGAAGTCATTGATCGGTAGTTCCTGCATGTTAGTGACTTGTATACGCGAAAGATGGTCTGCAACAGTATTTTCTACTCCTTTCTTATCTTTAATTTCTAAATCAAATTCTTGAAGGAGTAAAATCCATCTAATTAATCTTGGTTTAGCATCTTTCTTAGTGAGCAGATATTTAAGAGCAGCATGATCAGTATAAACAATTACTCTAGCTCCTACTAAGTAAGATCTAAACTTATCTATAGCATAAACAACAGCTAGGAGCTCTTTTTCAGTAGTAGCATAGTTAAGTTGTGCTCCTGTCAGTGTTATACTAGCGTAAGCAATAGCATGATGCTTTTTATCTTTGGTTTGGCCTAAAACCGCACCTACAGCAAAATCACTTACATCACACATGATTTCAAAGGGTAGCAACCGATCGGGTGGTTGTATGATTGGTGCTGAGATAAGTGCTTTCTTAAGTGTATTAAAAGCTTGTAAAAACTCATCAGTGAACTCAAAAGGAGCATCTTTAGCGAGCAGGTTCGTAAGAGGTCTAGCAATTTGTGAAAAGTCCTTTATAAAACACCTATAAAAACCTGCATGACCTAAGAAACTTTGCACTCCTTTTATATTTACAGGGGGAGGTAATTGTTCAATAACGTTGATTTTAGCTTTATCTACCTCAATTCCCCTTTCGGACACTAAATGTCCAAGAACGATGTCTTCACAGACCATAAAGTGACATTTTTCCCAATTTAAAACTAAGTCCTTTTCTTGACATCGTTGCAAGACCTTGTCTAAATTTTCTAGAAAATCATCAAAAGTTTTTCCATAGACAGAGAAATCGTCCATGAAAACTTCCATTATTTCCTCAATCATGTCTGAAAAGATAGACATCATACATCGTTGAAACGATGCTGGAGCATTACATAACCCGAACGACATTCGTCTATATGCATATGTTCCCTATGGGCATGTAAACGTGGTCTTGTTTTGATCATCAGGGTGGATAGGGATTTGATGATAACCCGAATACCCATCTAGAAAACAAAAGAAGGAATGTTTCGCTAGCCTTTCTAACATTTCGTCTATGAAGGGCAACGGAAAATGATCCTTCTTTGTGGCTGAGTTGAGTTTTCGGTAGTATATACACATTCTCCAACCCATAACGTAGGGAAGGTAGCTGGAGATTGGGAAGAACTAAGGAACAGATTCTGTCTTGCGTTTTTCTCTATATCTCGAATTGCTTCCTTGCGACAAGAAATACTTAGCTTCCGCCAAAACGAGAAGGAATCTATAGGTGCAGCTTGGGAAAGATTCCTAACTTTAGCATATTCTGGCCCAGACCTTTCCATCCCAAACCATGTTTTATTACAACATTTCTGGTTGGGATTAACTAAGGAGTCTGCCCTATTCTTTGATATATCTGCCGGAGGGTCATTTACGCATAAAACCACAGAGGAAGGAGAAGCTCTTCTAAATCGAATTGCTGAGAATCCTCCACCTCTAGAACCACTCCGTGTAGAACTCGAACCACAAACTGAGGAAGTAGCTTTAACCCAAAATGAACCCCAAATTCCTGAAGCTAAATCCTCACCTTTGGTAGAAAATCCAGAAGAAGTGTTCGAACCTTCCTATTTTCCGTTCTTCGAAGATGATCTCTTTGAAAGTTTCGGTAACACTTCAAACTATACCTGCCAAAGAAAACCCAAAACGACAGTCACTCAGCCAAACATTTTAGATGGGGAATATCTTAAACAGTCTGTAAAAGAGTTGACCATGTTAATGGTTAATGAATGGTTAGAGGAGGTAGAATCTTCATCAGAAGAAATCCAAATTCGAGCCCCTTCTTTCACCATACCTTGCATAATTCGAGATCATGTGGTAGATACGATGTATAATCCTACAGTTGGAATAAACATCATGTCCAGTTCCTTTGCAGATATTCATTTTTGCAAAGAACATCTTTTTCCAACTAATAAATATCTTAGAGTCACACCACGTGATAATTTAGAAGGACGTGGAATCTTGCGAGAAGTCACTGTGGTACATCAAGATGTAACACTAAGGCTAAACTTTCATGTTTTTGACATTCAAGATTTCGACGTTATGATAGGGTTCCCCCTAGAAAAGCTTTTTCAAGAATTACCTAAAACAGGGGAATTAGACGTTAGGTTAGGGAGAGACAAGTTTACTATTCCAATCACTCGTGTTGGAAACACGATCGCTGAACCTCTTTCCTACCCTGAGGAAGCCTTTTCGGTCTCGATTTTTGAGCCACCTGAGTCGTCTTTAGATGATGAACCTTTCATTGAAGAAGAAGAAGACGAGTTAGGAGAAACCATAGAACTTCCTGCAGAAGAAGTCCCTACACCACCTCCTCCGATTGAGCTTAAACCCTTACCTGCTGGTTTACGATACGCTTTCTTGCATGGCAACAGAGAAACTCCTATAATCATTAGTGATAAACTGACTAATGATGAGACAGCCAAATTGATTGCTGTTTTAGAGAAACGTAGATCAGTCTTTGGGTATTCCTTGCAAGATCTTAAAGGGATAAGCCCAACTTTATGCACACATCGCATACCAATAGATCCATCGAGTACGCTCACTCAAGAACCTCAGAGATGGCTAAATAATGCGATGAGAGAAGTCGTGAAGAAGGAAGTCCTTAAACTTCTTCACGCCGGGATCATATATCCCGTACCTCACAGTGACTGGGTTAGTCCGGTCCAAGTAGTTCCAAAGAAAGGAGGAATGACGGTAGTGCAAAATAATAAAAATGAGTTAATTCCTCAACGAACCGTTACGGGTTGGAGAATGTGTATATACTACCGAAAACTCAACTCAGCCACAAAGAAGGATCATTTTCCGTTGCCCTTCATAGACGAAATGTTAGAAAGGCTAGCGAAACATTCCTTCTTTTGTTTTCTAGATGGGTATTCGGGTTATCATCAAATCCCTATCCACCCTGATGATCAAAACAAGACCACGTTTACATGCCCATAGGGAACATATGCATATAGACGAATGTCGTTCGGGTTATGTAATGCTCCAGCATCGTTTCAACGATGTATGATGTCTATCTTTTCAGACATGATTGAGGAAATAATGGAAGTTTTCATGGACGATTTCTCTGTCTATGGAAAAACTTTTGATGATTTTCTAGAAAATTTAGACAAGGTCTTGCAACGATGTCAAGAAAAGGACTTAGTTTTAAATTGGGAAAAATGTCACTTTATGGTCTGTGAAGACATCGTTCTTGGACATTTAGTGTCCGAAAGGGGAATTGAGGTAGATAAAGCTAAAATCAACGTTATTGAACAATTACCTCCCCCTGTAAATATAAAAGGAGTGCAAAGTTTCTTAGGTCATGCAGGTTTTTATAGGTGTTTTATAAAGGACTTTTCACAAATTGCTAGACCTCTTACGAACCTGCTCGCTAAAGATGCTCCTTTTGAGTTCACTGATGAGTTTTTACAAGCTTTTAATACACTTAAGAAAGCACTTATCTCAGCACCAATCATACAACCACCCGATCGGTTGCTACCCTTTGAAATCATGTGTGATGTAAGTGATTTTGCTGTAGGTGCGGTTTTAGGCCAAACCAAAGATAAAAAGCATCATGCTATTGCTTACGCTAGTATAACACTGACAGGAGCACAACTTAACTATGCTACTACTGAAAAAGAGCTCCTAGCTGTTGTTTATGCTATAGATAAGTTTAGATCTTACTTAGTAGGAGCTAGAGTAATTGTTTATACTGATCATGCTGCTCTTAAATATCTGCTCACTAAGAAAGATGCTAAACCAAGATTAATTAGATGGATTTTACTCCTTCAAGAATTTGATTTAGAAATTAAAGATAAGAAAGGAGTAGAAAATACTGTTGCAGACCATCTTTCGCGTATACAAGTCACTAACATGCAGGAACTACCGATCAATGACTTCCTACGCGATGATATGTTACTCAAGGTGACAGACTCCACGCCATGGTACGCAAATATTGTTAATTTTATGGTTGCAGGATATGTACCACCTGGCGAGAACCGGAGGAAACTACAACTTGAAAGTCGACGTCACCTATGGGATGATCCATACCTATATAGGGTATGTGCTGATGGATTGCTAAGGAGATGTGTACCAGCAACTGAAGGATTACAGATTATTGAGAAATGTCATGCAGCACCATACAGAGGTCATTATGGAGCATTTCGTACACAAGCCAAGATCTGGCAGTGTGGATTTTTCTAGCCATCAATGTATGATGACACTAAGGACTTTATCAGAAGATGCCGGAAGTGTCAGCTGCAAGGTAACATCACAGCCCGCAATGCAATGCCACTCCATTACAATCTTCAAGTTGAGATCTTTGATGTTTGGGGGATTGACTATATGGGACCATTCCCAAAGTCAATGGACTGTGAGTACATACTGGTTGCTGTGGATTATGTTTCAAAGTGGGTAGAAGCAATGCCCTGTAGAGTTGCTGATGCCAAACATTCAAGAAGAATGTTTCATGAAGTGATATTTCCTCGATTTGGAACGCCAAGAATGGTAGTTAGTGATGGAGGATCGCACTTTGTGGATAAGACATTCAGAGCTTTTCTACGAGAACTTGGCACAAAGCACAACATTGCTACTCCTTATCACCCGCAAACAAGTGGGCAAGCAGAAACATCTAATAAACAAATAAAGAGAATCCTTCAGAAAACAGTGAATGATATGGGGAAAGGATGGAAATCTAAGTTACCTGATGCACTCTAGGTATACAGGACAGCTTATAAAACCCCCATAGGCATGTCACCATTCCAGTTGGTCTATGGGAAGAGCTGCCATTTACCGGTAGAACTTGAACATCGAGCTCACTGGGCCATAAAAACCTGGAATATGGATGTGAAACTAGCTGGCAAGAATAGATAGAAGCAAATTGCCGAGCTAGAAGAATGGCGAGAGAAGGCTTATCATAGTGCCAGAATATATAAAGAGAGAACAAAAAGATGGCACGATCACCGAATCCAGATTAAAGAATTCAAGAAAGGAGATAAAGTTTTGCTTTTCAATTCTCGAGTAAAACTCTTCGGTGAAGGAAAACTTCGCAGCAAGTGGAATGGACCATACACCGTCATCGACACCTCGACTCATGGAGCAATCACCATTCAAGACAATGACGGTAACATTCTTAAAGTTAATGGTCAACGTTTAAAAGTTTTCTTAGAACCTTCTGAAGTAGATCAAGAAATTGACATGATAGAATTAATTAATTTTCATAAATATGTGTTAAAAATAAAAACATGTCAATTTTTGTTGCATCATTATTTAAAAAAACAAAAATAGAATAAAAAGTAATTATGCATAAATATAGAAATAATTTTCCATGATTATCTTGTAGATCAATATTAATCAATCAATTATCCGCGTAAATAAAAATGGGTAACCAAGATAATCTGGAATATCTTGCATGCATAAGTCGGTGGGAGAAAATCCAGCCAGGGGGACGCACCCAGGGTGCGGCCGACCCCTGGGTGCGGCCGATCCACCAGTAAGGCTTTTCGCGTTTATCTTTTGCGGGAAGTAAACTCTGTTGATCTTATCTGAGAATTGCTACTAGATGGAAAAGAATGAAGATTGCTTTGATTGATGAAAAGAGGGGTTTTGGGTTGGTTA